>JAOVVI020014103.1:0-11616 GCA_028571085.2 Nepenthes alata | reverse complement strand
AGGCTTCTTTAACTAAGTCCTTTTTTACTCTTACTTATCAGACAGTAGCTCTACTTTCTCATATGAATAGGACAAAAACAAACAGGATGAGTCAAAACCTAATAAGGTACCATAAAAGCATGCAAGTGTGAATTTTCATACAAAATGTAATTACAATCGATGAAAAGTCATAGGATTATCAAAGAACAAAAATGCACATGGAAAAGTGAGAAAAGCATCAATATAAAAGCAAGTCGGAAATCATAAATCAATTTCAAATTTCATTTATTCTTCAAATTCAACTTTATTATCTGAAGAGACCTAGACTAATAGATCCTACTAGCCGATGAAGAGAATAATCAATGATAGATTGTCTTCATTCCATACAATCCAAGGTGAAAGTTTAAATGTTCTCATTTCCTAAAATTCAAAGTTCAAAAATTTCTATCCTTCCAATTTAACGCCTCGAGAAGAGGTGGACCACGTGTCACTCCATAGATAAAATTATCCTTGATTATCACTGTAATATTCTAAGTCATGGCGGAGAACCTTACTTGACTATACGACAGTCCTAAGTCAGATTTCTTACTGATTTACTTAATTGAAGGTATCCTTGTTCTTATTTCCTTAGTCTCAACTCATCATACCTCAAAGGCCAATCAAACTCTTACAAATAATCCTTCATAGTTCTGAATACTCTCAAAAATTTTTAACAGTATAGCTTTTTACACAATCTTGGATAAAAATCATCCAACAAGCTTAACAATATGTCAAATAACATCTCCATCACATTTCTCAAAATTTTAGAACCAAACATATCTAAATTTTTTAGTTAGGGTTCGAGGCAAATTGTCCGGATATAAATTGAACACAAAACATGAGCCAAACAACAAAATTGAAATCACAGTTCATAATAATCATGCATAAACACAAAATTTGCCATAAAATTATAAGAAACGTGCATTATTTGTCTTGGCCACATCTTCCTGCTTTATCCTCAACTGGTGATATCCGAATATCAGATCAATCTCTGAAAACACCCGAGATCCCTGTAACTGGTCAAATAAATCATCAATGCGCAGCAAAAGATATTTGGTTTTAATCATGATTTTGTTCAATTCATGATAATCCATACACAGCCGTAAGGACCCATCCTTTCTTACAAATAATACTGGTGCACCCCACGAAGATACACTCGGTCTAATGAAATCTCTGTCCAATAATCCTTGCAATTGCAACTTCTACTCTTTCAATTCAGCGGACACCATGTGATAAGGTGCCTTCAAAATTGCATTAGTACCTGGAATAACCTTAATTTTAAATTCAATTTCCCAATGGGGGGGTAGTCCAGGCAATTCCTCTGGGAATACATCCTCAAAATTACATACAACTAAAATATCTCTAGCTAGTATACTATGACTCCTAATAGTGCTAGCATACACTAAATAAGCTTGGTATCCACTTTTTATCAAATGTTTGGCATGTAAAGTAAAAATCAATATAGGCATCTCCTTCTTCCTAATGCCTTGAAAGGAAAAGGGGTCAACTCTGGAAATTTAGCTAGTAAGTCCATCACTAAAATAATATAAAAATTGAACATATCCAACAATACTAAATCCACCATCAAATACATCCTATTCACCTCAACCTTACACTCTGGATACATAACATCAGTAATTATCGATGATCTGGTAGGTGTCAATACAGTCAAAGAATAATCTAGAATCCTCGTAGTGGATACAATATATCAGGCAAATTGGGAGAAAACAAATGAGTACGTAGATCCATAATCAAATAAAACAGAATTTAAAACTCCACAAAAAATAAAGGTACCTTCAACCACGTTCATGGATGCCTCAGCATCCTGTACCATCACCGCAAATGCTTTAGCCGAAACAGTTGGCTTCCTTACTTCCAGCGTCTTGAGCAGTGGGCAATTCTTAATCAAGTGGCCTTACTAACCACAGTTATAACAAGCCCCTGATGCTCTATAACAGGGCTTCCCCATGTGCTTCCTTCCACAATGAATACAATCAGCCACTGACGCCTGAGAACTCATCGCTAACTAAACTTCAGTGATACTCTTTCTCTTATCTGTCATCTTTTCCTTTTTAGATGGCCCCAAGGGCCCTACATTCGATCCCGTACTGTAATTTTTCATGTCGGCTTCCCTCTTGGAAAAGAAATTTTGAATCTCCAACTCTCTCTCGAATATCAAGGCTCGATCTAAAATTTTCACATAAGTTTGGAGCTTCTAAGTCACCAGTTGCCTGCTAATATTGTCTCTTAATCATTGCTGGAACTTTTTAGCCTTCCTCAATTTGTCCCCCATAAAGTACGGCACATATCGGGACAGTTCAGAAAACTTCGCATTATATTCCACCACCACATGGGTTCCTTATCTCGGTCGCATAAATTTCTCCTCCTTCTGATCCTGAAGGCTAGAGGGGAAGTGTTTTTTTATGAAAGCTTCTTTAAATATTTCCTAAGTAATATCATCATCGGGCACTCCCAATGACCTCTTCTTCATAGCCCACCAGCTATCGGCTTCTCCTTCTAGTTTGTAGGATGTAAAAGTGACCTTTTCTCGATCGAAGCACTAGATCACCGTAAAAATCTTCTTCGTCCTTTGAATCTAAATATCCGCTTTTGTCGAATCTGGTTCTCCCAAAAATTCAGGTGGTCTCTCCACCGTGAACTTATCATACACCGTCGGCGCAAATTTATCAGGGTTAGCTCTTGTGCAGGAACCGGAGCCATGTGTCGTTACTCCATTGACTCTATAATGTTTGTCATCCTCCCCAATAGGTTTAGGTACTCAGCCTCACGATCCTAGGGAGTGTTAGCTCTCCCACGGGTATTTCTTCTACCCCTTCTACTCGCCATCTTATATCCTATAACGAAAAATAATGTAATATTAATAGACCTCAAGAAATTAGATTAAAGGGAGGGGTTAACAATCATTCAATATAAATCAGGATTAGCCTAAGGGTTAACACCTAAACACCCTATCTAATCCTAACTATCCTCAACCTATTCTTACTTAAATTTAAACCTAAGCTTCCGCTTTAAAATCGATCAATCTCAAGGCATCTCTTTTCTCTAATACCAATTATAACGGAACGAATTATCTTCCTCTAATAACCTCTGTCAATAAATGTGGATTATTCCTGAAAACCGATTCGATGTGGACTCTGCCTTCTCTTTGGGCATGAGGAATCCAATTGCAAATCACAGAGGATTACTAAGCCTACTAGGATTCCTTCCTCCACTGGATTACTAAGCCTACTAGGATTCCTTCCTCCACTCCTTTTCCCATTAATCTGCCAGCTGCTGGTAAGGCTCATAGGAAATGAGCCTTGCGTAAGAATCTCTGCATCCTTCCTCTTCTAATGGCCTACGGAAGGATGATGGAGTCACTGCTTGCAATGCCAACTCCTTTGCCCCCCTTGCTGGCTGTGATCCTGTAAATTGTATGGATCTAGATGATAAATGCCCTCTTATTGATAATCAAATGGTAGCTGCTGCTCCAGGTGAGGTTCCTGTCTCATGTAATTCCCCTGTTGCTGCTTCTTTGGCCTCGGCTGTTGCACTTGAGCCTTCAGTTCCCTTGGATCCTGGAGATGCTGTGGTGCAGCAGGCGCCTCCCAAGGCGATGAAGGTTGATGTTTCCACGGTTCTTTCCTCTTCCCATAAGATGAATCTGGTGGAGAGGGAGGATAAAGGCTGCTGCCATGAGCCGGCCAGGAATGTTGAGCTGGTTTCTGCCCTTGTCCAGACTCCATCAGATGATTGCAGTAGTTTACTGCCAAATTTGGAAGCTCAAAACTTTAAGCATCAGCTTTTGCAAGCAGCTCAATCAGATGCCAAAGCCCCTGAGGACTTTGCCCAGTCAGATAAGGACCCCAGTTGGCCTACGCCCTCCTGCAGGGGCAGCTCCTCATTGGCTGTTCCCTCTGATGAAAGACCAAGTATCCATGGTGATGTGGTTGCAGCTGCTGGTGGGCACATGGAGGACAAGCATATGCTGCTCTCCAAGCAAAGCAGTCTCAAGGAAAATGGTGAGTGGCTGTTGGCTGATGGCTTCAATGCTGCTCCATATGCAGACATATCCACGGGTGGTGTTCTGGGAGAAGAGGTCGTTGCTGTTGGTCAGAACATGTGGGACGAGCATATGATGCTCCCTTCTTCCACGTGCAGATTTAATACAAATGTGCAGGATGATACTCTGGATACCATGGCTCCATATCTCCTGGATGGAAAAGTTGCTGAGGACTTTCCCTGCCAAAACCCTACGGTCCTCCAGGCTCCTGGAGATGCTGATGTGCAGCAGGCCACTACCAAGGAGAGGATGGCCAACCGAAGTCTTGGAGGTGTTGATGATTTGATGGATCTTTCATCTTCCCAAACGATGAAGTTGGCATCTTTTGCGGATGTTTTGAAAAAAAGTACAAATTTACCAGAATGGGTTACCCCGCTGCTCATCGAACTTATTTCTGATACGGATCACTCGGAAGCCCTAGGGAGATCTTGCTGTGTAAAGGAGATGTCGCCCCCCTCTACCAGTAAAATCACTTCTAAAGTTGAGAGCTTACGTAGGCAACTGACGGAGCTGAAAGACAATCGCAGCCTGGCGCTAACACCAGGGCTCATGCCCTCTAGCTCCCAAGCAGCTTGTACTATAGATGTGACTCCTACTAAGCATGAGCATGCTGGCCATGCCTCTCAGGGTGATGCTAAAGCCTCCTGTCCTCAAGAGCCTTCCTTTGCACTACAGGCGGTTCCATGGAAGAGATCAAAGACCCGACGATGCCGGAAATAATCTCCCAAGCATTCAAAGGGCTTGGGTTCTCATTGAATCACATTTGGGTGTTGATGGGGTAGTGGCTGAACCCCGGTTGGTGTGGTGGCTGAATTTGGCGAGTTGTGGAGTTTTCTCCCTGATCTAGGGGGATAGTGATTTGCTGTCTTTCCTGCTGCCTTGGTTTTGAGGAGGTGCCCTGCTAGATGGGTTGAGAAGTTGGGTTTTTGTGGAGGTGCCCTGTAAATAAACATGATTATTCGAAGTAACACTTTAAATAATATGTTTATGGGTTCCTAATTTTAAATGTTGAATATTGATTATAATTGAAGAAATTTGTTAAATTCAACAAAGAAATTACAAAGATAAACAACTATTAGTCCAATCAACACAAATCTAATTATATAGATAATAAAAAAATAGAGACCCAAAGGGTGCCAATCTCTATGACAAGAGCACTCATGCAATCAACGTCCTAAAAATGGATAGCAAATGCCTGAGAAACTCATACTTTTTAAAATTACTAAAATCTCTCTCCAACCAAATTCACCAAATAATACCAGAGGATGCACAACTTTAAGCCCTATTTAATAATTTTTATTAGACAACATAAGCATGGCTAGAAAAAGTGTTCGAAACTGAATGGAATCTACCTACAAGATAAAAGAGCTAGACAACAAACTCAAAGAATCAACTGCATTATCAATCACACTCAACCTTGATCACATATGAAAATCTGAACATGTAACCTTAGAATGACCCGCCAAGCACGGATAATTGCAAGGGAGGTTTTTACATGCTTAAAATAAATGAAAAGATAGAAAATAATTAACTAAATTCATTAAAGAGATATTGAAAAAAGACACTTAGGAAACATAAGTTTAAACCTTCGGTATTCAATCAGCCATAAGTTCTCCAAGAGAACTTCAATATGCAAGATTTGAACCAATGAAAATTAGACTTGATGGGTCTTCCAACCATACAAGGCTTACAAGATAAGAGACATCAGTGTTAAGTAGTTAAGTAAATTTTTTCTGTATTGAATACAATATATTATACTAATTTTAAGTAAATACAATATACTATACTAATTTTTAAGTAAACATTTTTTTAAAAAAATATAGACAGTATAATTTTATAGTAAATCAAATTTTATAATAATATTGGTGCCAATAGGGCACCACCCAAGAACAATAATAATGCCTCTAAATGCAAAATAAAATAGTATTATACAAATTTTAAAAAATGATACTAAAAATAGTAAAAAAAATTACTCAACCAAAAAAGAGAAACAATTGTTAAAAAAAAAAAAAAGCAATAGAAAATCTATACACGATACAAGAAAGTAATATCTGTACCAAATAATAACAGCTACCTAATCCTAAAAATAAATATGGTCAAAATGTTAAGGCCGCATCATTCCATTTCAGCCACATATACTATTTATTCTAGTAGGGAGGTGAATGGTATAAGGGCCACAAATTACAAAATGCCAAAACTACAACATAAATTCAGATAGCATGGGCTAAAATCAAATGTCTAAAGTTGACTAGTAGCCAAATAAAATTTTCCAAGACTTAAAAAGACAGAGGCATTTGAAATGAGTTATCCTTGCATAACTACATATTTTAGGATAGTATTTTCAATGAATAATATTATCTTACTTGTCGGCTATGAATCGGCATGGGCATAGGTGCACTAAGATCAGCAGCCTCACTTGTGACAAGAGGCCTATCATTCACAGGGGATGAAAGATACCCTCTTGACACTTCATCTTTACTGCTTCTGCATAGATAACTTCTCAAGCCTCCTTTCATCTCTTCATTTTCTCTTAGAAGTTTTAGCACATAACATTAATGTGTAATTAGACACATTTAGAAGTTAAATGAGGCTTGTTTTAACAAGAAACACTAACCACAACAAAAGAATAAGGAAATAACTTCATGAAGGCACAAAACCTGTGTGCAAATAGTACATATTATCCAAAGCCTCAAGATTTTTGTTACATCCACCAATGAAAACCAAAGCACCACCTACTGATGGATCCAAAGAGTCTCCTGACATGGAAAATCTAGCAGGAGGGCTATCTCCATTTGGCATTATTTTCGTCCAAATACCAAATTCTGAAGGTTGTGATAAATAATGTGATAAGTATCAACACATACAATGTACACTTCTAATTACAATAAGAAATAGATAATACTAGCCCACACTCTCAGAATGTCATGGAAAGGACAAAGGGATGAGTTAGTAGATGTATTAAATATTTTAACCAATTCAAGGCAAAAAAATAGCAACAAAAATCAGATCACATACTCAAATTTCTAGAATATTACTGATAAGATAATCCAAGTCCACAACATCTAAAAATGGGTTTTTAGGTTGCACGGCCAACAGCAATGTCCATATATATAGATGGGTCTCCTTCACCAAGCGCTGCCTGCTTTACAAGTTTGGTCGCATACTCTGTAAAGCCTGCCACTTACTCTGCAAAGTCGCATTCCTGTCCTAAACTTTACAGTTGACCTACTCTATAAAATTGGCTACCAACTATAGCAAGTCAACTACTTGTTCTGCAAAGTCAGCTGTCTGCACTGAATTTTACAGATGACCAGCTTTACTGACAGGTTGCCCTCGGACGACCTTTGCATCAGCAGTATGGATCGGACTAGCCTCAACACTCTGGTTCTGCTACACTGCTCTGGCTAAGTATCACCACTCCGACCGATAGTTCACTCCGGCCAAGTATTACCATTCCGACCGATACTTCACTCCGGCCTATATTGCGCGTGGTGAACAGAATAATATTGTCTCAATATTATATCTATGCGTATTCGACCAAACTTGTCGGTATGCTAATCGGATATGGGCTAACACAAAAGTGATCCATATCCTAATACTTTTTTTGGTAAGTAAGTAAAATTGTATTAGAATAAAAGAAATTACAGAAACCTATATTCTATCTCCAAGTATTATGCCGATTTGAAGTTAGAATTAGACGTTAGGACATCCCCGGAACAATACTATCACTCATGTAACATAAGAAAAAAAACCGAGCATTGCATACATTGACGCCCTAAAATTTAAACAAAACGATTGTGTAAGAAAACAAGGACCTCCACCAGTAAAATACAAACACTAACATGCACCAAATCCAAAGGTAAACTACAAAGGGCATGACAATATGGCCTTGAGCATCATCCGATGCCCTCTTCGGCCGAAGACAGACACCTCGGCCATGCGCAGGTATGTTGGGCACCATTAGAAGACACGCGGTCTTTAAGCCCCTCACGGCCTTCATTGAAACTCCGTCAGACATATATGCTACCATGGCCAATCGAAGATCTTGGTCGACATTGTTACCACGTTCAGAAGCAAAATGATGCAGACAATCACTAACCACAGTCAAGTGCAAATGCAACTACCGTGGTCTATGACTGCACACCCAAGTGTCATCGTCTAACTGATTCCACACACTTATTAAGGAACACAGGCAAAAAAGGATCACAGACTTTCTTTTTCTTTTTTTTTTATGCATATCGGCATTTACACCATTTCGGCAAGTTGCATCGTTCTGGCAAAATGCTAAATTGCGGCAAACACTCCAAACCGGAAAATACACCAAACCGGGCAATTTGCACAAAATCGCCCACTGGCACCATTTTGACACCTTGTCGAGCATTTTGCACCATACCGGAAAAATACATCATACCTGACAAAATGCACAAAACAGCCCACATTTTTTTCCTACTGCTCAAAAGCTCCCATACTGGGCACAAAGTCTCATCCCGACGCTCCTAGTAGGAATAAAGCATTCTCTGTCGGAATTTTTTTTTTTTTTTGGGTAAGTTATTCCCTACCGGAATGCTATCTTTTTTCATCAGGGATACAATAAGTATTCTATACCGCCAATACCGGGCACATAGCCTCATCCCAGTACACCAAGCAGGAAAAAGCATTCCTTGTCGGAATGCTCTCTCACTTTTTTCTTTTCTCCCAAAAGCTCACATATCGGGCACAAAGCCTTATCCCGGCACACCAAGCAGGAAGAAAGCATTCCCTGCCAGAATGATTTTTTTTTCTCCCAAAAGCTCCCATACCGGGCACAAAGTCTCATCCTGGCACACTAAGAAGGAAGAAAGCATTCCCTATCGAAATACTCTTTTTGTTTTTTTTTTTGGGATGCATTAAGCATTCCATAGCGGCAAGTTGCACTAAAACGCCGAAACTTAAATCCGGTAAATAATACAAATCGGTAAAAAACCTCATACCGGACAAAAAGTACAATACTATCCAAAAGCACCCATACCGGCACAAAGACACATGCCGGGCATAATGCACAAAACCACCCACAAAGCACCATAACGTCTTAATGTTTCCAAATCGACCAAATGCACCCATTCCGACAAATAGATATAAACCTATACTCCAAATAGGAATAAAGCATTCCACCTGAAATGCTATTTTTTTTTTTTAATACACCTCTCTTATCTAAGTAAATTCCAGCGAACCAAAGTAGATTTGTTCACCTTTTTATAAGCATCAAGATTAGTCTTCAGTCTACAGCGCACCATGTCGATAATTTGGGTAAACAGTTGGTTAGTATCCTGATTGTTGGAATCATGAAAGGTTCTACGATTACGTTCCTTTTAGATAAAATAGACCACAGCAGAAAGGGTAAGGTGCATGGATTGAGCTTTGATATTTTTCCCATTTCATTTGTTAGCAACGCAGAGGATGTTCTGGTTCCACTTCAAGTATGTCCAATGAAGGCTAACTCTTCGACGCACTATGCTCCATAAGGTGTCAGAAAATTGGTATTTGAAAAAAAGATGATCATGGTCCATAGTCCCATTGTTACACAAAATGCATGAGTTTAAAATATTAGAGACGTCTCTGATGTGATCGAGGGTACTTAACATTCTCCGAATGACCAGCTAGAGCATGAAGACATGAGAAAGAATATGATTAGGCCCCCAAACAAGGGGAGCCCAGGGCACTTTCTCTCTAGGAGGGTAAACAATGTAGTAGGATGAGCGGATCGAGAATTTCCCATCAGTACTAGCATTCCATCGGATTGAGTCCTTACTCCCGGTGGTTGGGTTATATTGGGGTCCATTTTCCACCGGGTTAGAAACTTCCATATCATATTCCTTAGGCCATTTACATTGACCCCTCATGATGATTTCCTTAACTTTAGTATCCCGGGGTAACCTAGTGACTATCACAGTTCTGTCAGAAACTCTGTCGCACAGTGGGCCCAAAGGATGCCAATTATCAAGCTAAAGAAAAGTATCAGCACCATCCTCAACAGAGTAGAGTGTATGAAGTTGCATCACTAACTTCATGATCTTCTTCCAACTCCAAGGCGCTGAATCCGGGACTTTTAAAGTCTAAATACGCCGATCCTTAATTCTATTAGCGTGAATCCATAAAGACCAGATCGAGTTAGTATTCTTGGTAACAATACGCCAAAGCAGCCTACAAATTTGTGATTTGTTAAACTCTAGAAGGTTTTTGATGCCCAGACCTCATTCACTCTTAGGATAGCAAACCTCTTTCCACACAACTTTGGTAGTCGACTTCCCATCCATAGTACCATGCCACAAAAACTGTCTAATGTAGCACTCAATCAACTTGAGAACTACTTTTGGCAGGATGAATATTTAGGCCTAATACATATGGATGGACGATAGAATAGAGGAGATAAGTTAAAGTCTACCTCCGAAAGATAGCCATATGTTTTTCCAAGACAAAATACACTTAATTACCTTATCAATGAGGAGCTTACAGTATGAAACCGACAGCCTAGTGGTGATAAGTGGGACACCCAAATATCTCATAGGTAATTTGCCTTTTTTGATTACCATGATACCTTTGATTTCATGACCCAGCTTAATATCACAAGAGCAAATGAATATCTCACTTTTTTCTTTGTTAGCTAACAGACAAGAGATCAACATAAATTTCTCAAGGGAACCATGGAGAATCCGAACAGAATTTGCATCAGCTTTGGAGAAAAGAAGTAAACCATTCGCAAAGACAACCATAATAGTCCGGGTATCTTTGCACTTCCAATGGAACTGAAACATTTCATTACGGCGTGCTCTCACCTTAATAATGCCATTGAGAACTTCCATAATGAGGACGAATAGGTAGGGTGATAGAGGATCACCCTGTCTCAGACCATTGCCTCCTTTGAAAAAACCAACCGATTCACCATTTATATTGATAGAAAATGAGGTAGTTGTAACGCATTGATGAATCTAGGTAACCATTTGATGAGAAAATTCCATTAACTCCAGAGTGGTAATTATAAAATTCAAATGAACAGAGTTATAAGCTTTTATGAGGTCGACCTTCATAGCACATCTAGGAGCTTCTTTTCCTAAATGATATTTATGAAGGATCTCCTGAGCTAGAAGAACATTATCGCTAATCTGCATTCCTGCAACAAAAGCAGTTTGGCATCTATCCATCAGGTGAGGTAAAATGGGTTTCAAGCGCTTAGCAATAATCTTCAAGATAGCCTTATAGATGACATTACAACCGGAAATGGGCCTGTAGTCTTGCATGGGGAGATCACTTTTGGAATAAGGCCGATAATGATGGCATTGATTTGTTTGAGAAGTTTACCCATATCCCAACACAAAAGACTAATTTCCAATATTTTCAAAAGCAGCACATGTCTATCTCAACATTAATAAAATTTAATCATGTTACACCATCATGTTTTCTCCCCATACCAACAATTTCAAGGGGAAGTTATATAATTAATTAAGAATTTTATGTTACTCCATGGTATAACCAATCAATAGGGAAACAACATTATTTTT
>JAOVVI020014102.1:0-11616 GCA_028571085.2 Nepenthes alata | reverse complement strand
TGATAAAAGATAAAAGAAAAATATGAAAATATTAAATCTTTTTGATGATTAATTAAAATGTGTAAATATAAAAACGGCACATAATAAGATAAAAATGCCAATCTTGGTAGCTACTACGTGCAAAATGTAGATCTTAATCATATCAACCAAACTAAGGAACCATTGGGAGGAACAATAAGAAGGAAATAAAAATATGAGAATCATAAAAATCCTACAAAAAATATGTTACAATACCCCATTTATAAAGGGGTCTTAGCAACAAGTTAAGACCTCATCTTCTAATAATTAGCCGGGCATAGGAGATCGGATGAAAAGTTATGGTATTAATTATATTCTCAACAAAAAAAAAGATCACTTCCACCACCACTTTTTAATCTCTTGCCAACTTATTGTTGATGATAATAGAGTTCCTTTTTCATTAAATATAGTAAATGATAATGGTTAGAAGTAATTTAAAAATTATAATCGCTAGACTCTTTCTTTTTTATTTTGCAGTGGCCTATCTAATATTTCAACTTCACTTCTTAAATAGCCGTGAAAAACTAAAATAACATCTTTTCTAAAAAATTGTCAAGAAGCGACATTGAAATAAAAGACATTAATAAAGTTCCGCTCCACCTTCACATAGTGGGCAACTAGAATTGCATGCAATGACCCTAGAGATCTAGTCTCTAGTATTCAGCCACCTTTGGATGGCCAACCAAGTAATAAAAAAATAGAAGGGTGCTCCTGATGACACTGTTACTAGGTCAGCCAATGGATCTCCAAATGAAAATTTTGCTATGTCAATCCTGTGGTGAAAACGCCATTGTTATGTAATGACCATAAGGCTTTGTCATCAATATATACATTTGGTTTGTAGGCCGGCATTTGGATCATAATAGCCTAATCATCGCTTGATAAATCGTTTGGCCACTACTAAGTACTTCTAATAAAATTAGACAGGGATATAATTGTTCGGAAGGAATGATCTATTTTTATCTCTTTTTTTAAAGAAAAAATGGTACATTGGTTTTTTTTTTTGGGATAGCTGATTTCCCCATATTCAGTTGAATTAAGCTTTACAATGTTTATGCGCCATCAACCACTCCGTGGCACAGATTATGGACAAAGGAAAAATTCTCGTATTGGAAAATGCTGCAGGAGAGGTTAAACCAATTACATTTCCAGTGGGGAGGAAGACAAATATTTATCTGAAAAACATCACATCTTGTCAAGTCGAAGATCCACGTGTGTGACTATTTGAATTATTTAGACCTTAATCACCATATTAAGACAAACAAGCATGAGGAAAGCGCAAGTATCATTTGCACGTGGAAAACACGGGACAAATATAGCACAAAATAATTTTTTTGTAATATTTGAAGCATTCGTGAATCTAAATTTTGGTTTGAGTAATTTTGGAATTGATTTTTGGATTTTTTTACTCAAACACTGCATATCTTAAACCACAATGAGAGTTTAGAGAATGGGATTGGCTTTTCGAGTGATTTTTTGACACTAAAATTAGTAATCGGCGCCTAACAAATGAGTTAAGGAGAAAGAATAAAAAGAGTGTAAAGATTTATGGACTATAATAGTATTTTGTGGAGAAGAGGTATTTTGGAAACAAAGCTTCGAATATCTTTGTGTAAGCCAATTGCTGCGGGTCTGGTACTGAATTTCAAATATTGTAGTGATCTGATACTTTAAAATTTTGATCTATCTAATCATTAGATTGTATGATTATTAGTTGTACTTATTGCACTAACTTGCTTAATATTTATAGAGATAAAAAGTCAATGTCATGGGTCATGGAGAGGTACTCTTGATTTTTAGATTATGGAGTTTGTGGTTGTTTATATTTCTAATGGGTTATCGTCATAGGATATAAATTTTTTGCTAAATATAAGGAGTTAGAAGCTAAACTGAGCACTTAGGCCTCCCTTAATTTGCTCATATGGATTAACCTTTATAGGTTAATTATTTTAATAACTGTATTTCAGCTTAAATTTTTATATTAATCAATTACCCATTCAATGGACTTTTGTTATTCGGCCTATTGTTGAAACAATCTCATTGGACTCCTCGTTGGGTCACACATTTGGACAGTGTATATGGCAATTCTATATATGATAATTTGGACTTTCAATTCCATTAATAGTTTAGGTCAACAAGCACAGGTCAAAATGAGTTTTTGTTGGACCTAATACTTACTCTTAGCCTTAATGTTCGGAATAAGGCTTCAGGGATAAAAATAGTGTCCCAAAGTAAGTTGTTCCTTAATAAACTTATACTTCTTCTAAAACAATTGTCTGGAGATTCACTTTATAAAGTCATGGATATAATACCATTAATTTGCAATGCTTTGAATGGTCATCTCTATATTTGGACTCTCAATTCCATTTATAGTTTAGGTCAACAAGCACAGGTTAAATTGAGTTTTTGTTGAACCTAATACTTACTCTTAGCCTTAATGTTCAGAATAAGGCTTCAGGGATGAAAATAGTATCCCAATGTAAGTTTTTCCTTAATAAACTTATACTTCTTCTAAAATAATTGTCTGGAGATTCGCTTTATAAAGTCATGGATATAATACCATTAGTTTGCAATGCTTTGAATGGTCATCTCTATAGAGCTTCTTTGCACTCAATTCAAGTATCAGTCAAGGAGAGTAGAATAAATTGGCCAAGTTTATTGCTTAAAACACTGCATTTTGCATTTGTTGTGCTGCCTATGAAAGGGAATGCTTGGCTTTAAGGTTTTTTCTTTAACGCTTCACCTTTTGGTTGCCCTTATTAATGAAGTTTATGAGGTTTTCTTGATTAAACTTTCTCCTAAGGATCATTGTTTGAATCGGAAGAGTTGCATAGGCTTTCCTATAAAGGAACCTTATGAAGTGTTGGTGATTAAGACTATTTCGATTTTTTTCTTTTAGATAAGGGGCCATCTTGGTTCTTTTTTTTTTTTATGGCACTACTGCTAGTTTGCTATCTCTTTTCGAGCTATTGGAGGCAATTGATGGCTTAATTGCTTCTCTTGTTCTTTAACTTATCTCTGTTTAGTCTGGTCACTCTCTTGTTGGTAACTCAATAAACTGGTTTGTCATCGGAGGATTTGAGAAGAACAAATCCGGAGAACTGTTTCCAGTCAACGGGATGCTGACCGAAGGAGAACAGTGGACGGTCAATGGAGATTGACCGGCGAACGGCCAGCTAAATCCGATCAACAGGAGCTTGACCGTCTGAGGGTTACAGGAGTGCTACAAGATGGCGGACGGGTAGCAAGACGGTCAATAGAAAGGTTAACTGGATGGCTATGAAGAACGGTCAAGCTCTTTGGATAGTAGCAGAAAACGGTCAACAGAAAGGTTGACCGGATGACCATGGAGGACGGTCAATTTCTTCGGATGGTCAGCTGAAGACGGTCAACTAGAAGGTTGACTGTATGGCAACAGGAGACGGTTAATGAGAATTTAACCGGCTGAACAACTGGGCCTTGGAGACTATGGAAAGTGGCAGCTGGTAGTGGACAGATGTCTTTTCAAGATTGATCGACAGTTGGGTAGTTGGGCTGTAGAGCACGCGTCTGCACGATGTAGAGCATGTGCCATCTGTAGGGCATGAGCCTGTAGCAAGCTCGAGAACTGGTGAAGACGTGGCACGTATTATTTGACAGATGACCAGCTATGTAGATGAGTTTAGGTAGAGCCAGGACGTCTATATATGAGCACCAGGAGCTTCTAGAGGGTGAGCCGGTGTAGCCCGATGAGCTTCTGGAGAGATCCATCAGGCCAAGAGAGTCGCCCGGAGGTGTGCTAAGAGTGGTGACCGGCTGGTGTGAAGACAACACCAGGGGAGCTGTGTGCTGGTCCCCTTGTGCGTGGTAAAATAGCGGGCTACTGTTTTATCAATACTTATAAAATGAGAGAGCAGAGAGTACCACAGTGAGGAGAGAAAGAGTGAAAGAAAGAGAGGGCAGTGAATGAAACACAAAGAGTGAGGCTTTGTATTCTCGTGCTCTATTCTTCGCTTCGCCTCTAGGGCTGTGTAGCCAGGGTGGTTGCTATATTCTGTCTCTGAATTTGTTTAACCATTTTACATTGTGGATCTGTTGGTGGACTATATGTCCCGTAATTTTTCATCTTCAATTGAGAAGAGATTTTTACTTAAAAAAAATGCTGTGCATCTCTATCTCTTATTCATTATTCCTACTAAATGATGGCTGTGATGACGGGGGGTTCAAATTTTTTTCGCTGTTGTTGGATCTTGTGGATCCAGGTCTTCCGACCCCAACAATCTCCAATGGGAATGTCTAATGGGAGTTCTAGTCCATGTTAACTCCTCGAGGCACTAATGGGAGTTCTAGTCCAACAGCCAATTGAGTTCTCATAGTTCTTTGGATTGTCCGCCCACTCTTTTAACCTAATTCTAGGTTGGAGGGAGAACAAAAATATAGTGTGTTAGAGGTGGACATGGTGTTCTGACAGGAGTTACTGATTATAGATCCTCCTGGTATTGCTTGTTTACTTTTTCTCACTTTGAGCATTGAGCTCATGTTAATGTATTTTTCTTAAAATATTGTAAATTGTACAAACTTTTGAGCAAATTTAATAAAATATATAGGGATTTATGAATGACATTAAGTGATAATGAGAGGTTTTTCTTTATAAAAATAAAGATAAATTCTATCACCCAAATGTGGATGAAGTACGCAGGACGAGTGACTTTTCGACAGACACAACTTTGTCTCCGTGCCCGGGTCGTATATCATTTTGGGGGATTTTTTTTGTTGGTGATATTTCAACTCTCGCTAGGAAGAGGGAAAGAGGGATTACCTTGAGGTCCTCCGTGGTGGCGGACACTAACGAGGCCATCCCCAATAGTCCTCCTGTTCATAGCCCAGCAGCGCATTTGTTAACTTCACTAGCTTAGAGTAGTGAGTTATGGGAAAGGGAGCTTGACATTACCTTTTCTGAATGTGAGACCGAAGAGAAAGGTGGCGGGAGGTTGTTGCCGTCTATCCCTCTATAATTAGTATTTCTGATACAAATATCAGGAATATTTTTAATTAAAAAAATTTAATTTATTTTGATTTAATTTTTAAATTAGAAGAGATCTGATTTATTTTATTTAGAAAAGATTTTATTTTATTTGATTTTGATTATATTTTTATTTTAGAAAATTATATTTATTTTTAAATTATCTTAGAATTATAATTTCTCTATATAACGACCCTAAACTCTTTTATTTGAGGTATAATTGATGAGTTAAATAAAATTTAAATGATTGTGATTATCTTATTTCTTTACTGATCTCTACTTCTCTTCCCTCTATTGATCTTTTGGCTTCTCTTCTCCGAGTTCATCCTTCTCCTATTTCTTCCCCTTCTTTCAATTTCTACTCATTCCCTTTCCTTTCTTTTCCTTATCTGTATCAAATTTGATATAAGAGACTAAATTTCAACTTTTGTATATACCTCTCCAGCAACTAGTAATATCACCAACACCATCCTACAATCCTGCACCATAGCATACAGTTCACATTTTCTTTTGGCAAACAATGTATCATCTATTTTTGCTTTTTAGTTATTTTGAGAAAAAAATTCTATCGTTGTAAAAAATTATTAAAAAAAAATTATTGTTGAAAAAACAGAAAAAAAAACAAGAAGAGAGAGTTTTTAAAAAAATAAGTGAAAAAAATTAAAAAAGAGAGATTTCAAACGAATTAGTAGCAGCAGCAGAGGAAACACAATCCGTAGCGGCAGCCACACTCACGAAAATCATTGTACATCTTCGTCCTTCCCTTCAACTCACTGAAACCATCCCCCACGTCGCATATCAACCGTTACAATCACTACCTCTCCAGTTGCCGCCAAGCCAAATCATGCCTAACACACCCATCCAAACCACCTGACAACCCTAATAGACCACTCACCCAAAAACCTACTTTCCAAAGTTTTACTACCATCACTTAACTCAAACCGTAACCCAAACACTTGAGCCAAAGCCCAACCCAAGCCTTAGCCACTACATTGACCTTTCTTTAAAGAGAAAAAAAATTGAGATCTCAAAGAGAGGAAGTCATGAAGCAGGTTGTGCCGATTCCTCGCCTTCATCTTTGTCCTAATCTTCTCCTTCATCTTCATTGTCGTCTTCTTCTTCTTCGTTTTCATCTTTATCTTCAACTTCGTCATTGTCGCCTGACCGAGGGAGTATCTTCCGTTGCCAACTTGCCTAAAGAGAGAAAGTGCACTGAGCACCCCGTTGCTGCTGCATCTCTTCTACTTGTGCATGCATGGGCTTTGAGGCCCAAATCAAGTTTAAAAAACCAAAAAAAAAAAAAAAACAAAAGAAGAAAATAAAAAAAGAAAAAAAAACAACAGTGAGAAAAAATAAATCGCAAAAAAGTGACAAAAAAGCTAAAAAAAAACTAACAGAGAGAGCGGTAAATAAAAAAAAGGAGGGAAGTAGGGACAGAAATCTCTCATCATATGTAGCCGCATCATATAAGTGGTTCTGATCATTTTTTTCTTTATATCCCAATTAGTAATATATGTTTACACGTGTTGATGGAAGATTGCGTAGCCACTAAACTTGTGGTTGAAAAATTGACAACATAATTTTTTTTATTAAATGGGGTCAAATTCTAGCTACCTAAGGAGAATTGTTGCGGATATTAAGGATATTATAAATTAGAAGAGATTTGATTTACTTTAATTTACTTTCCAAATTAGAAGATATTTAATTTACTTTGATTTGCTTTACTTAGAAAAAAATTTATTTTATTTAATTTTAATTTTAATTTTATTTTAAAAAATTATATTATACTTAATTAGAAAATTATATTTATTTTTAAATTATCCTAAGAGTAATGTTTCTCTATATAATGACCATAAACTCTATTATTTGATATATAATTAATAAGTTAAATAAAATTTAAATGATTGTAATTCACTCATTTCTCTACTGATCTCTACTTCTCTTCCCTTTGTAAATCTCTTGGCTTCTCTTCTCCCTGTTCTTCCTCCTCCCATTTCCCTTCCTTCTTCCAATTTCTTCTCATTTTCTTCCCCTACTTTTCCCCATCCCTACATCAGTTTCAACCAATGAGCTTTGTTGTACCTCCTTTTTCTTCTATCATCCCATTGAGGAAGGTCCCAATTTTCACAGAAGATCGTAGCTCTCTGGGGGTTGTCACTAAGGATATAGGAGATGATTCACCCAGATCACCTAATCTAAGTCGTGGCCAAGGCTAAATTTTTAGCTTCATTTTGTGTTTTCAAAGAGTCCAGCGCCCATGAGAAGTTCAATCATGTGAAATGGGCCTCAGTTGTTCAGACCATTCCTCCAAACCAAAGAGCTTCCCCAATGTGTTTGTAGATCCTGCGCCTTAACCGGCTTATACTGTTGAGGTGCTCCGAGGGTTCCTAGTTTTGGGAAGAATAGGATTTGCTTATTCGGATGGGGATCTCGAAACTTCTAGTCCAGTTCCTTAGCCAGCCTCTCTAATAAGTTTATGCCTCAAGTATTCTCTCATGTTCTTAACATAGCTGACCCCTTGACTAGTATTTGTTGGGAAAAAAAATAGTCGTCGACTTCCGGACAACACCGACCAGACAGAAGTGAAGTGCACACAGACACACTGGAGGAATATGAGTGAAGAAGAACACATATGATTTTTACATAGAAAATCCTTCTCAATTTAAAAAAAGTTACGGGTCATTTAGTTCACAAATAATTTCACTATATAAGTTTTCGATTACAGAAACCCTTGGTTACATAAACCCCAAGAAAAGAGAGTAGAGAACAATACCACAAGTTGACTCACAATTTTTCTCTTTTCAACTCTCTTACACATAGAAAACTCATTCTTTCCTAATTACAATGCAGCACACATATATACTATTTGGCAACCACCTTCAAAGGTGTTACATATGCGCCAAAATCTGTCACCATCAACAAAATAAAGCAGCTCTGTAAATTTTCATACTCTGTGAAGATGGCGCCTACTTTGTAAAAGTCACGCATGCTCTGCGTAAGATAATTTTCTAAGCTAGCGTCCTCGTGCGCTTTCTGCTTTCTCTTAAACATAGTTAACCATACGTTGACCAACATCTCCTCACAGTCAGTTAACATCGTGTTGACCGGCTTTTCCTTACACCCAGTCGACATCCCATTGGTCGGCTTCTCTTCACATCCAATCAATATCCTGTTGACCGGTTTCTCCTCACAGCCGGTCAACATCTCGTTGACCGACTTCTGCTATTTGGTCGTCCCACAAGGGAGTGATATTATATCCCAACAAAATTTTTCTCACAACCGTGTAAGAATTAAATTTGATAAACCAACAATACTGTAACAGACTTCAAGTTTTTCATTTGGCAGAACCTTGGTTATCATATCTGACCCATTTTCCCCGTTCGAACTTTTTCAAGTGACAATAGTCCAGCATCAGTAATATCTTTTATTCAATTATATCGAATATCAATATATTTCAATCTCGAGTGGAATGAGGAGTTCTTACAGAGATGTATAACACTTTGGTTATCTCAAAGCACCATGTACTTCTATTGCTTGAAGCCTAGTTCTTGGATGAACTTTTTTATCAACAACTCTTCTTTGCTAGCCTCAATTATTGCAATGAATTCAGCCTTAGTCATTGAGAGGGCAACATATTTCTACAACTTTGATTGCTAGGAGACTGCTCCTCCGGTAAACTTAATCAAGTATCATGATGTAGACATTCTAAAGTCAACATCACCTGCCATGTCAGCATCCATGTATTCTTCCAGGTGCGACTTTTCATTTTCAAAGCGTAGACACAACTTAGAAGTCTCTCGGAGATATCTCATAATCCATTTCATTGCAAACCAGTACTCTGTTCCTAGATTCGACAGGATCGACTAACTATACTGACAGCATGTACAGTGTTTGGCCTCGTGCATACTGCCACGTACATCAAACTACCTACAGCCGAAGGGTAGGGTATGCTTCTCATATTGGCTTTCTCAACATTTGAGGTCGGATACTGCCTCCTACTCAACCTGAAGTGACTTGCCAACGATGTGCTTACTGGTTTGGACGTGTCCATGTTAAAGCGTTGGAGCACCTTCTCAATGTAACTCTCTTGAGATAGTTAGAGCTTCTTGTTCTTACCATCGTAAAATATTATAATCCCTAAAATCTTCTTCGCCAGTTCCAAGTCCTTCATAGCAAAAGACTGCCCAATTATCCGAGCGCTATTTTGCCCAATTACCTGCATGTCATCCATATAAAGGAGAAGGATGACGAAATCATCTTCTAAAAACCTTTAAACAAATACGCAATGGTCAGAAGTAGTCTTCCGATAACCTTGATCTACCATAACAGATTCAAACTTCTTATACTATTGACGTGGAGGCTATTTCAGTCTATATAGGCTTTTCTTCAAATGGCATACCAATCCTTCCTTCCTCTTGTCATGGAATTCCTCTGATTGTTCCATATAAATTTTTCCCTCAAGATCACCGTGGAGGAATGCTGTCTAAATATCTAGTTGCTCCACCTCCAAGTTTAGAGTAGCAGTCAAACCAAGTACCACACGAATGGAAGACATTTACACCACTAGTGCAAAGATTTCATCAAAGTCAACCCCTTTGCATTGGTTGAAACCTTTTACCATCAGTCTCGCCTTGTACCTCGATTTTGAGGTACTTTTATCCATCTTTAAGTAAAATACCCATTTATTCTTCAAGGCTCACTTCCCCTTTGGCAATTCAATCAATTCAAATATATGATTCTTATGTAGTGAACCGATCTCTTCCTACATGGCTTCTATCGATTCATCATTATACTCGTTCTTCACTGTCTATTCAAAATTTTTGGGCTCACCTCCATCAGTGAGCTAAACATACTCACTAGATGATAGATGGATGGACGGTCGTCTATCCCTTATAGATCAACGAACAACAACTTCGTGAGGTCATTCACGTTTTCGTCAGGTGTTGTAGCTTCCTCACCATTCACCTCAGTCACTTCTAGACCCTCACGAAAGAATGTCGGCCAGACAAAATTAATAATTATCTTGTCCGTCCGAAAGGTGTCAAAAATGCCTTCTTCTATTTACCAATATTTTCAATTGTCTCCCTTTTAATAAAAACCATATCCATTGACCAGATAAGCTTATTCTTTGCTGGGTCATAAAGTCTGTATCCCAAGTCATCTTTCCCATAGCCCAGAAAGATGCATTGTATCATCTTTCGCTCTAACTTGGTCCTTTCATCCATGAAAATGTGCAACAAAACTTTGCTCCCAAATACCCGAAGATGGTTATAGGATGGCTCATTTTCAATCCATATCTTCTTCAGGACTTCACCATTTAATGGTTTACTGGGTGACCTATTGATAATATAGGCTGCCATCTTCAGGGCTTCAGCCTAAAATGATCCTAGAAGCCTTGCTTCGGACAACAGGCACTTGACCCTTTCTAATAACGTGCGGTTCATTCGTCCAACCACTCTGTTCAACTGTGGAATTTTTGGGACGTCTTTTGATACTGAATGTAATACCTTTGGAAATAGGTATCAAATACCTCAATATATTTACTGCCATTATCACTTCTGATGCACTTCAGCTTCCTCCGAGTCTATCGTTCTATCATAGTATGATAATGCTCAAAAGTTCTGAGAACTTTATTCTTGGTATTAAGTGGGTAAACTCACAACTTTCTTGAATAATTATCAATAAATGACACAAAATACTGAGCCCCTCCAAATGATTTTTCCTTGATTGGTCCATACACATCAATATGTACCAAGTCAAGCAACTCATTCTCCTTGTCGGACGAGTCTCTTCGGAATGAGACTCATCGCTGCTTCCCAGCCATACAATGAGGACAGATCCTCAGCTCATCTTCCTTTATGTCTTGTATAATGCCCTTTTTCGATAGATGATATAACCCTTTTCCACTCATATGGCCCAGCCGGCGGTGTCATAGATCCGAGGACTCCTTACAGCTTGTAGCATTCACCTCTTCGGCCATGGCAGACGCTTTCACTACATATAGGTCGGAGACATTCTTCCATCGGGCAATGACTAGAGACACTCTAGTCAACTTCCATGCTCCTTCACAAAAAATATTGCAGTATCCTTCATCATCTAATCAGCCGGCTGAAATAATATTCAGTCGAATATCGGGAACATGCCGAACGCCCTTCACCAGCAATCTCATCCCATTGTTGGTGACAAGAAATATGTCACTTCTGCCAACAACTCGAGACATTCATTCATTTTTCATCCTTATCACTCCAAAATCTCTTAAAGTGTAAGATGCGAACAATCCCCTTCTAGATGTAATGTGGAGAGAAGCACCCGTATCTACCACCCAGTTGGACTCGTGGTTAGTCAAACTTACCATGTCGTCCATTTCATACGTCAATAGGAGATTGCCTCCAGTGGTTATAGATAATGAGGCTTTTTCTTCACCTCATCCATTGTCAGCTTTGTTCTCCTTGCTATCTCTACCATTGTCCAACGAGCAGAAGTCATGATAAAGGGTCCTGGTCTTGGAAGAGATGCAGCATTATGAGCAATTCGTAGAAGTGGTATACTACTAAGTTTCGTACGGGATGTAACCCCTATGCCACATAATGGATGTC
>JAOVVI020014101.1:0-11616 GCA_028571085.2 Nepenthes alata | reverse complement strand
ACAACTACCGATGTTTTTAAAGGTTAACCGCCCTAAAGAAAGGAAATTAAATGAGTTTATGTCTTCCTCAAATTAGAATAATAAATCATCCAATTGAAAATGATAACATCGATAGAAAAAGCTTCAATAAACAGATAAATATAATCTACCAACTTACTGATTTCCTCTATGAGAAAGAAAGAGAACCGAAGAATTATAAGTTATCATGACTTCTTTTTTTATTTCTCCGATACGTATTAATACATCTATCCATGAGTTTCTTCGTCTGTCGGATTTGCCATCCATGGGCTTTATCCCACTCACGAGCAACGACAAAAGAACACAAACCTTCAATAGTTCTCGCATGGGTTTTATCGATACTTCAACATAGTTGATGGCTCAGACGGTTGAACGGTTAGTTTTGATACCGCTAGTTGGGATCCAACACACGCAAGAGTGAACGTGTATGAGGTATTAATATAACCTAAAAGTCCAAATTATTGAGTTATAGTAAAACGAATAAAAACCCTCAACCCTTTATGTGTGGGTTTTATCGATACTTCAACACAGATGATGGCTCTAATGGTTGAACCACCGGCTCTGATACCACTTATTAGGACTAAACACATGAGAGATTGGGCATATGTGGGATGCCACTTTAATATAAAAGTCTCAATTATTGAGTCACAATTTTAAAAAAGCACAAACCTTCAACACTCAGACAGATAAATTATCAACTCTGATACCATTTGTTAGGACCAACGCACGCCAAGAGTGA
This sequence comes from Nepenthes alata, assembly GCA_028571085.2. Classification (NCBI taxonomy): domain Eukaryota; kingdom Viridiplantae; phylum Streptophyta; class Magnoliopsida; order Caryophyllales; family Nepenthaceae; genus Nepenthes; species Nepenthes alata. The sequence goes on along the minus strand of JAOVVI020014101.1, from coordinate 10,859 downwards.
ACATGCATGGGATAATACTCACTACAAGGTACCGCCACTCGTGCCTTCTATTTTTCCATTTTTTCAAATAAAAAAAATATATAAGTATAGCCCGTCTTAATTTTTTCCAATCATATAATTCATGTACAATTTAGTTGTGCCAATTGAATGTGCAAATATTAAAATACACATTAATTTAATATTATTTTTTTTACAAAAGAAAAAGATAAATAAATAAACATATTAAATAAAATAAAATATAATTTCGTATCTGATATTAATATTAATAATTCAATCGTGATTAATGGCAAATTTTCAACCGTATATAATAATCAAGATCTAAGTTCATAGCACCCTTGCAATCACTGCCATAAATGTAGTAGGTACTTTAGGCCCCTATGTCTGACTGCCACCTGCCCTATTCATAAAGGTGTAAATTGGAGGGACACCAGAGATTCGGGGCTCACACGCAGACAGAATATATGGCCTGTTGGACTTTTCATTTTTTTTTTCAAAATACAATAATTATTATTATTATTTATCTTTTATGATATAAGTATTTTAACATTTAAAAAAAATAATAAAAACAAATTGTTTTAAATCAATAGTAAAAACATAAAATAAGATTGATTGAATAATCAATACTGAACAACCTAATTTCTTTTTTTTTGGTTAAAATTTTTTAATAAGATTTGTATAAAAAAATAACATAAAATAAAATAAAATAAAAGATCCTACTTTGTAAAGTAAAATCCCAGTGCTCTTTATAGCACAACCCACCCCCACCCTAAGAAAATACCAAAAATATCAATTTGATTTTATAATTTTATTTTCAATTTCATATTTTTATTATAATTAAATTTTATTTAATATTACATTTTATTTCAACGAAAAAAGTACCCAAATAAATATCTAAAAATTGACATTTATTTCAAATTTACTTTTTAAGACAATACATGAATATCAATTTATATTAGCCAGCCTCTTTTGTTAAATGGCTTCTCTATAAGAATATTTTGTAGTAAAAGTGGAAAAAAGTAGAAGACAAATATCATAAGAATAATCTTTCTTTTGACCATTTCATAAAAATTATGAAAATTAGAATGCATGTTAGTAAAAATTTAATATAAATATTTAGTAATGTAAAGTTCAAAGCACTGGCAAAAGCCATAAATAGGAAAATTTTTCGAATCAAACTTTCTATTTTCAAAAACCTGGTGGGATGGAATATTCCACAAGTCTATCTATATCAGTGATATCGTAAAAGGAGGGCTTGGGGAAAAGCTTATTGAGCTTCTTTTTATAAAGAATATTAACATTGTGCCATTTCACTTAGGACTACCACAAAATGTTAGTACATAGACTACCTATAAAATAGGGCTATAAGCCATACAAGCAACCCTAAGAAAAATGTTGATCACAATTCTAAGAAAGTTGGCTTTGAAGAGCCTCGTCATATCTTGAGTTAGACAATACTAAATGAGGTAGCATATTTTTATATTGAAATCAAATTTAAAATAAAATTTGAACAAAGTCAAGGATGAAATTAATAAAAATTAAAAAATAAGAATATTTTAAATTTTTTTCCATACCCACCACTCTACAACTTCATGGTAAAATTCAAAAAAATTATATATCTAATACCGAATCAAGACTCGAAAATATTAGAATACTCCAACCCAAACTTAGATCGTTCATGGCTAACCCTATTTTTCGGTTCAGGTTTTACAAAGTTGATTAGAATAATTGGGTTATGGTTGATTGGGTCACTCTTAATTCAACATAATCTTGATGTAAATTTGGAATTGAACAAGCTATCTTAAGTATAAATTAAACAATAACAGGAGAAAGGTGGATAATCACATACATGGAATACTGGATTGCTTCAAGGGCAGTAGATGCAGGCAGAAACTCATCAACAGCAACTTCCTTATTTTCATTTTTCTTGTCTAAGAATACAGTCAAGGACGAAGAACACAAGGAAAGCATATAATCACAAGGAGCTTATTCTACTGGATCTAGGTTATGATCCAGAATTTCATGCAGGCAAGTGAATTCCATGGCTGCCTTCAAACCATCCCTAGCCACCAATTATGATGTAATATTTCTAATAGAATTACCCACATAATGTAATTCAAATTTAATAATTTATTGAAATGATTCAAAATTATGATCACATACAATTTTCTTATTTTTTATTAAATAGCCCATTTTGTTCATAGAATCAATCTTTGATGAAAAGAAGGTCATCCATATAACCGACGGATCAGTTATTTTCCTACCCTAATCATCCATTATTGGATAGTTTTTTGATAATGGTTACAATAGTTTTATTTTTTACTTTTTAATGAGTGGAGGTTTCTAAATTTCCATTAATGTCATTTAAAAAGGGAATCTCAAAAAACTAGAATAGAAAGAAAACTCTAATAAAGGAAAAGAGATAAAAAAGAAATTCCCAAATCTTTGAAAAAAACAATAAAAATGGATTTAAATATGTTATTAACGTTAAATTCCGAATTGTGAAATAATAAAATAATGTGATAATTTCAACGATTTAAAAACGGTTCAAATCCCATAAAATTTTTAGGATCTCGTCTATCCATTTAGTTATATATGTAAGCCCGTTAGTGTGAATGGATGAATAAAATAATGTCATTCAATCTTTCTAAATCACTTCTGGTTCATACAGTGCCAAGGGGAAAGGAGAGCAATAAACCAGTAAATTCAAGGATACAATCTTCAAAGAAACGGCGAATCTCAGCCAAACGATGAGGTGGGAGTTCCTTGATATCATCGAAATGTCGATATTCAGGATCGTCAGCACAGACAGCAATTATCTTATCATCTTTTTCTCCCTGTGCAGATGACAATTAGATTTTTCTAACCCTTCAAAGGAAAATTTCCATGCAAATAATACCTGATCGATCATTGGCATAAGCCCAATGGCTTTCGCCCGCAAGAAGCATCCCGGAAGAACAGGCTCCTACAAGGTTTTGTGAAATGACACAAATATATAAGCAGGTAAGTCCCACATGTAAGGTCTTCAGCTCATAACAAAATTAAGACATGTTCAGCTCTAGGAAAATCTAGAAAAAAATAATGATGGATAATAGTTTTCAAAATTTGGACTACAATAAGAATTATAAGGATTAAAAAGTCAGAAAATGTCAAACAAAAGTACCCATATTCTTCCTTCTATCCTATACTTTTATCTTATTTTTTTATTGAAAAGTAATATTTTTTATCCTTTTTTTTCCACCTTGACAGCCAAACAAAACTTTATTTATTTTCTATATAATTTTCTGGCAACTTTAAATAGAGGAAATAAGATATTTTTTTTCTATTTTCTTTTATTATTTATTAGTTTTATTTTCTTCAAATTTTCTTAGAATTAAACACAACAGTAGAATCTCACAAATGACTATTAAGTTATCAACTAAAATTAAAAAAACCCACTGCTTGACAAGACCCGCGTTGTCTATGAAGCTACCATCATTGAGAAATCCGACAGCATTTTCATAAGTACATTAGGTTCCCAGTTCCAATATTATAATCATAGAAGATTCATCAACGAATTAATGAACAAGAGCTGATGAATGGCATGAGTTTCTTAGAGGAAAATAAAGAGCGTTGGCTGCTTGTAGTTGTAAAGTTCATTTAAAAAGATGGGTTTTAAGTCAAGGGAAAAATGTATCCATGGCAGGCTAATGTGCAGTGGCAATGATCATCCACCACATGAACAAGGACTCATGTCACCATACTCAAACAGGGAGGGGGGGATCCAGGATTTTCAGTGGGCTTGCAGTAGCTAATGAATAAATTTTATAAAATTAGCTGAAAATATTTAGTTGAATCAGTAAAAAAATTCAATTCAATTATTACTATATCTATATTTAATTTCTCTTTTATTTATATACAATTTTTTTGACCACACCTAATAGGGAACCAAGGATGCTGCTTCTCTTACAAGGAAAAAGAACATTTGCTTCTCTCCTTTTAACCATTAGATCAAAATTTAAGGATTGCAATTTAATATAAAAATAATAAATATAGATATTTTTTCAAAATTTTTATGACATTAACATCTACTAAATATCAAATCCAACATAAAAAAAATTAAAAAAAAATAAAAAATTTAAAAATATCTAAAAAAAAAAAACTATTTAGAATATATTATTTTGGATTTATATTTTACCTGAATTTTTTAAATCTAACGGCAAGATGAAGAGTAGCAAATGCTGCTTCTACACTCAATGGGGTGGATCTGCCCCTATACTCAATCCCTGACTGAAACGTTAAATAGGGCTTGCGCCTTGCAGGTCAAGGACCAAGAATAGTTGTGCTACAGAATTTTCCACATAAAAATATTGTCTCTCCAATCAAATAATTAAAAAAAAGAAAAGAAATTAGATTTTCTTCACAGAAACAGGGAAAGCAAATATGTCAGAAAAGTGGGAGAAAAAAGACTTCAAATATCCGAAGATCAATGGGTATTACCATATTATCTACCTAGAAAAGTTCCCTCTCAATTTCTGGTTGTAGCAATCGCATAATTGATGTGCATATACTCTATAAATGTGTATATATCAGCGGCATATATAACTGAGCAACCAGCATACCTGCATGATGACCAAGACATCCATGGGATCGTTGTCCTCGCAGAGAGTTCGCGGGATGAAACCATAGTTGTGGGGATAGACCACCGACGAATAAAGGATACGGTCAACCTACAATAAATATCACCTCGGTAAATCCCATTATGTATCTCAAGATGATATTGAGATAAATAATCCAAATAGACCCTATTACCTTAATCAGACCAGTTTTCTTGTCAAGTTCATATTTCACCTTGCTTCCTTTTGCTATCTCAATCACCTGCATCCATGGATGAAAATATTGGCATCAGTATTGGCTGTAACTATATTAATATTAGACATATAGGATAATACGTATTGGTATCAGATATATCCAAAAAAAATCTTTAAAATTGTACGCTAACAAATCATATCGACTGATATGCCAATAGTGTCGCCTAATATATTGCCGACACAGAAACATAATATAATATTATCGCGGTATCGGGAAATCTTCCTACAATGATAATCACGGTTTCTCTAGAATCATATTGAAATGAAAATGCCACGCAAACCATACCACAGAACAATCATTTTGCTGCTTATCAAACAAGTTGATTTTCTCAGAATGTCCAGCATCTTCCCAAACCTTCATTGAGGACACAAATACCTTTCTGTAGAACACTAGAACACAATTCTGGAGTACTCTATTGATTTCTAGAACTAGTAATGTAGTATAAGCAAGGTGCAAAATTTTCAAATCTCATTTGAAGAACTTGATCCAAAAATGTTTCCCAGCTCGTTGCAGAAACCTTTAATATACCTAGGTCGTCCCATCTAAACTATTAATAGAAAAATATCTCAGTTAATAGGCGCCATTAGCAGCACTCAAACATAACAAATGATCAGTTATATGATGTTGCATAGCTGTGAAACCATAGAATGAAAGTTGATTTCCTCTCAATGACATCCATCAATGAATTATTTCTAATTGGTACAGCAAATCTTATCAACCCATGTAATGATTATTTATTATTCAATCAAACGATTGCAACATACAATGATTTAATGGATAACTCTGAGAAAATAAAGTTCAACAAATGGGGAAAAGACCCAGAATCACTTACTCCCAAGCCGTCACCATGATTCAATAGGGAATTTTAGGTTTGTTATATATAATGCTTGATCCAAGAATTTGTTAGTCATAAATAACAGCTTGAAACAGACATGTTAAATTAAGTAATCAATGAAAACAGGGAAAACACAACATTTACAGGAAGGACAACAGATCTTCAGATATGTTGGAGAATTGGTGTAAAAAGAAGTTCAGGATCCTTACACAATTGAATATCTTAGGAGCTCCAGGTCCTGCATCACAGTACAAATTGAAAAGGGAAAGAGAAGCTTTATCAATAAGGATGGTCATACCATCATCAAATACATTGATGCAAATATAGGCAGACATATATCGATATTGGGATTCCTGATGCCAATATTTTTTGATACCATAATAATATCACGATATATTTCTGTATTGGCGATATATCACAATATATCGACCGATATGGTCAATTTGTTCGATATATCGGTTGATACCACCTATCAACTTATAATTTTTAAATTTTTTTTCCTTCTGATAACGATATGTGTTGTCCGATATATTCAATGCCAATACGGTCACAACTGATACCAATATCGATAATTTTACTCAATGTCAAACATAGATGGAAATTTGACTGATCATGGAAAAATCAAGTACCTATCTCAAGATCATGCCAAGGATGAGCAGCAACGGATCTCCGGGTCATGGATGAAAGTATTCTTTCATTAAGAGGAGGATGTGGAGTAGAAGCATGGTTCGTAACATAAATAGTTTCTGAGGTTTCAATAGGCGGAACCATGTTGACTATCTGAAACAGTAAAGTATCTCAATCAAGGCTCATAGAAGTCACTTACGCAAAAAAATACGCAAAATGTTCTTGTGCATTTTCAATTTTTCAAGCAACAATCCATTAGATCGTAAAAAACGTATAGAGTAGGACTCCAAGGAAATGTCATGCCATACAACACAATCACATATTCTACTACGCTTGGCATTCATATATGGTCTCCCGGTTGATACTGGTCTGGGATTTTTGAATGTTAAAGGATACCGTATCATAATTGAGATTCTTTTTAAAAATAGAATATCTAATCGAACAAAATAAATCACTGTTAGCTTGAATTTCCAACCAATTGAAAATGTTCAAATATCAATCAAACAAGATCAGTAAGTCGCCATATATGGTGCTAAATCTTATTTAATTCCTCCAGTGAGCCAATATATCCTAGAGAAGATCTGAGCCTCAATTATCTATCAAACCGCAAAACATAAACAAATGCGGGAAGCATTTAGCACCCTGAATTGGACTCGGAATCAAATTGTAACCATTACAATCAGAAAACAGTGTAACTAACATCATCTTGCAATCAAATTGCTGATTAATACATAAGAGAACTCAGAATGCAATTTGACACCACATATCATTATTTAGTTAAAAATAATACCATCATCTCGGAATCAAGCTGGTCACTTGCACAAAAAAAAAATATATGTGTTAATCATGTTGGGGTTCCATCCGGATATACATAATCTAGCGCAGCGGAACAAAACTTGAACCCTCCTGCCAACCATTAGTCAGCAAAATTGTGAGCATAAAAAATACAATAGTATGCAATGAATTTTAACTTGAAAACCTATTTCAACCAAGGAAAAAAATACGGGACAAATTCTAAAATAATCCACTATAAAAGCGTCGGTTATAAAAATCCCTTCCGAATTCTCTTCACTACAATCCCGAGTGAAAAATAGGTGATTATAACCCCCCTCAACACATCCGACAACCCATAAGAGAAATATAATGAGAAATAAGAGCAGCCAAACAAAAAAACACTTCTAGAAATCACTTCCAAAAAGACGAACTCGGCCTTGGCGAAAAACGGAACTCAAATCGGACCTCAACCGGATGCCGAACATCTTCCTCTTCTTTCTTCTTCTCTCCTATCTCTTTGAGTGACGCCCCTCGTAGAGACTGCTTTCGGAATCCTTAACCCTAAATTCCATTCGCGCAATTTTATAGTCCTAGGTCGTGCACGAGCCCCAAGCAAGCACAACTCGAGCGCTGGTGAATCTGGAATCCGCGCTCAAGTGAGCCTTGAGCGCGGTGTCCTGGCAGGTAATCTAGAATCGGTGCTCAAACTCTACTCAAGTGAGCCTCGAGCACCAAACTCTGCCCCTGCCTCTTGGATGCTCGCCGCGTGCACAATGCTCTGATCTTTGCACGAACCTCGTGCGATCTTTCAATGATTTTTCGTTTGTTGAGACACCGACACGAGAGTGACCAAAATCCAACAAGCTTTCCCTCGCGACTTTGTGGGGGACAGTTCGCCTCTACCGATGACGGTCATCACTTGCCATTCGGTAACTTCCCATCAATTAGAATCCCGACGTGAACTTCCGTAAGTTTGAATGATACTCTCTTCCACTCCACCGAACCTGGAGTAGTCCCACTCTCATTCGAATTCTCCTCCGCGTAGAATCACTCCCCCTTGCACTCCCTCTTGGTCTCGTCATCCCGCCACCTTAACCAATACCCCCATTGATCACCCTAGCATTATCCTTGGCAACTGAAACTTTTGTCAAATACCAGCCTGATCGCTTACTTCCCTTTGCCACAACTGAGGCACCTTTGGTGAGTTTCCATTGGCCTCTTCCGAACGCCGTGCAAAAGCCTTCTTCATCAAACTTTCCGATTGAAATCACATTCAATTGCAAATCCGGGGCATGTCGCACGCCCTTCAACACAAGTTTTAGTCCGTTTCTTGTCGACAAGCTAGCATTTCTGATGCCAACAACCTTCGACAAACCATCGTTACCCATCTTTAATATCCCGTAATCTCCGTGCATATCCCTAGTGAAGAGGGACTTACTCGATGTCGTATGGTGTGAAGAATCGCTATCCATCACCCAATTCGTCTCCGGACTCAAGAAGCTTCGTGTCTCCCCCGAGTGGACAACCAAAAGGTTTCCATAGAAAGTAATAGAGGCCCAATCATTATCATCATGATCTCTCCTCTTTTGATACTCGTCTCTGCCCTCCTTCTCCTACTTCTTCTTGGGACAATCCCACTTTATGTAGCTCTTCTTGTCACAATAAAAGTACTCCATGTCCTGAAGTTTGGACAAACCGTTACTCTTTTCCAATTTGCTACCTTGGTCCTTCGATCTCCCATATCTCTGACCGTTAGTGGTTACCAAGAGCCTCGACTCCTCCAACACTTCAACGCTTCTCCTCCACCTTGACTCATTTATAAGTAAGGAAGCGACAACCTCGTCCAGACTGATCGTGTCTTTTCCAAACAGTAACGTCGTGACAATATGATCATATAAGACCAGTAAAGAAGCCAGTAACACTAATGCCTTGTCTTCCTCATCGATCTTCTCATCAAGTGTCGACATTTGCATCAACATCCGATTGAACTCATCCAAGTGCTTCTCAAAGCTTCCCCCTTCCGACAAACGCAGGCCATAAAACTTCTTCACATGCAAGCTCGTTAAAAAGAACATGAACTTATACTGGCTCTCAAGCTTCGCCTAGACCTTCACTGAATCCGATAAGCCAGTGACCTCTTGAAGAGTGTTATTTAAGTAGCACGATCCATCTTTATGAAACTATTTTTCTTTCTCCGGCTTATTTTTCTTTCTCCGAAATGCTTTTATAGTTCCTTCTCGGGTCAAAATATTCCTCATAGTTTCTTACTGAATGATGAAACTATTTTGCCGATTAAATTACTTAACATAAAATGACAAGCTCCTCGAGACCGACGTAATCAAATCAAAGTTTTACAATCTTACTTTGATACCACTTGTTGGGGTTCAACCCGGATACACACAACTCGACACAGCAGAATAAAACTCGAACATCCCGTCAATCGTTAGCCACCAAAATGTAAATACAAGAAACACAACAATGCACATCAATTTTTAAAATAAAAAATTATTTTCAACCAAGAAAAAAATTATGGAACAAACTTTAAAATAATCCATTATAAAAGTGTCAGTTACAAGAACCAATTTCAAAATCCCTTCTCTATAATCCCAAGTGAAGAATAGGTTGTTACAACCCCCTCAACACACCCGACAAACCACAATAGAAATACAATGAAAACTAAGAATAACAAACGAAAATACGTTTCTAAAAATTACTTCTAGAACGACATACCAGATTTTGTTAAAGAACGAAACTCAAATTGAATTTCAACCGGACGTAGAATCTCTTTTTGTTCTCTCTTTTTATCTCCTTTCTCTCTGTGTAGCACTATTGTGGAGATTGATAAAGAATACTTAACCCTAAATCACGTTCATGTGATTTTATATTCCTGAGCCACGCTCGAGTGCCAGGCAGGCATGACATGAGCGCCGGTAACTCTGCAATCTGTGCTCAACCATGTCTCGAGCATGGTGTCTTGGTAGGTAATCTAGAATCGGCACTCGAGCTCCACTCGAGTACCTGACTCCTTCCCTGCCTCTTGGCTACTTGTCATGCGTGTAAATGCTACAATCCTCAATAACCTTTCGCTTATTAAAACACCCGTAAGGGGCAAAAATCTAACAAATCATATCCCCACGTCTGCAAATGCACGAAATGTCAGAACTATCCAAACTACCAGCTGCGCCTCTGTTCTCTCTCCAGTGAATACTCATCAACACCCAACCGAGCAATGACGAAAAACATATTTCAGCACAGAATCAAAACAATCACGCACAAAAACAGAACTAAATCAAAATATCCAAGCTCACACAGGTTAATTTATACCATAACTGACACGGACAGGTGGAAAACAATCAGATCTATCCATAAAATGGAAGACTAGATAAACGCATAAAAACCAGCTCAAAACAAAATCACCGTCATCAAACTAACAACAACAATAACAAGAATTTATGCTGATACGCAGCACCGGAAACATTCGATCCACGAAGCTGAGAAACAAAATAAGCGTTCAAAAAAAAATGTAACGTTGCCTTTACCGAATCCAAATTGAACAAGAGAGCTCAATGGAAAAGATTGGAAAGAAAAACAGAGTAAGGAACTCAGATCTCGAACTCACGGAAACGCGTAAAAATTACGAAGCAAGAAGAAGCGTAACCTCAGGGAGAAAAGAGAGGAGAGATTCAAAGGTTGCAGAACCGAATGTTTACGCCGTCTGTCTCTCTCTCTGTCTCTCTCTCTAATTTATAAGCGACTGAGAAAATTAAAAAAAATA
>JAOVVI020014100.1:0-11616 GCA_028571085.2 Nepenthes alata | reverse complement strand
TTTAGCGTGCGCCATTTCCGTTTATTGCGGGAATTTGCTGACTTGAGCGTCGGAGCGGCCTCGGTGGGAGAAATCCTGCCGAACCCTTCACCTCTCGTTCGTTATTTGTGTTGTGCAGGTCCAGGTTCATAGGTACGGAGACCGGATCCTTCTTCCGAGACAGCTTCTCGCTTTGGAATCCGAAGGCTCACTCATCCGCACGACGACCTTGGGCCCGGGACGCAACAGCATTGAATAGATCACGGCCTATATACCAAATAATATATATAAATATTAAATATATCAAAATAATTTTAAAAATTATAAATCAATAAATAAATATTAACTAATATATCACTGATATAATATTCTATGAACTTTTTATTGATATCGATATCCGTCGACCAATATATAAAATATTGATAATATTTTCATTTATTTTACATAACACAAATAAAAGGGGAAAAAAATTACTTTGTTCCCATAAAACTCAATTTTTCAGTCCTGCAGAATTTGGCATTTTGATTTTTATTAACCCTTTCATCTTAAAACACATCATCTTCTAAATTTCTTGTATTTATCCTGTCCAAACGTGAAAATCCGACCCCTCGACATAAAGGCAACATACACAAGCTTGGTTTTACGTTTTTTCCCACCATTTAACCACATCAGCTATGCAGCAAATGCAACAACAAACAAAATCCTACGGACATCTGATTTTTTACGCTGTTCAAATTCACAGAAATTGAATATTTGCATGCATCGAGTTGAGAAATTGAATGGAAAACGAGGCAATTCAGAGCTCAGTTATGGACGTCTCTTTGGGGAGATTTACTTATTCACCCAATTGAATGGAAAATGAGGCAATTCAGAGTTCAGTTATGGACGTCCCTTTGGGGAGATTTACTTGTTCACCCAACTAGAATAACAAATCAACTATTATGAATATTAAATATTCACTTAAATTACTTGATATAATTTTCACCACTCATTTCCGTAATTTTTAATTTTGACTAAGGTGCACAGCAATCATTCACACTAGGAGGGCCATAAGTGCAAGAACGCGTGCTTAGTGCTCTTCAACAAGCCACAAGAGTAGACATTAAAGCAAAAACACATCATTTACCCAACTTTTATTATTAGCCGGGGAGAATTGGGAAGCCCATAACAACACTAAGCAATTATGTGCAAGAATATATGCTTACTGCTCTTCAAGAAGCCACAACAGTAGAAATAAAAGCAATTAAAGCAAAAAAAAAGGAAAAAAAAGTTGATCATGGAATCTAATGGACCCTCATAATGAGAACTTGATAAAAATCACTAAGAATAACTCAAACATTCCACCATCTTTTAGAATAGTAAAATCAGGTGCAGATGCAGGAGCATGTGCAGGTGCAGCACTTACAGTAGTAATAAAAATGACACCCGGTGACAATATAATGCAACATTTCTACGTAGTGGTAATCTTTTGCTCAATAATTACCATTTGGTTGCAGTAATTTTTACACCATCGTTACCACCTTGCCCCCTCACGGGTGGTATTGTAGTGGCAGGAGCAACTTAAGTCTGGAAACTTACCTGATGAATTGTCTTGATTGCTGAAACTTCTGATCCGGGCTTACTCTAACCTGTCATATTGCATAATAAAGTGCAGAAAGCTCATCATCAAACAATTCTTAGTGCGATTAATTATGCCCCACAGGCAAGAATGTTTTTTCAGGGACATTTTTGGGGGCATATCGGTACGAACATTATAGCCAACAATTTGATGGTACAACATTCAATGATAAAGTAATTGTTGTACAAAAATTAATTAGCAAATATGAATTATAGAAGATGTCGAAAGAAAATGATAGGAGATGATTCAGTTTTTCCTGGATGCTACAATTTGCTCGTCTGTTTGTTTGTTGATGAGATCGCTAGACATGGCTGAAAGTATCCTGTGTCGTTTCAGTATCTGAGAAGTAGCAAGTTTAGCTTTCTGAAAGTTCAATGCCACCACTCTATCGTCGTCCAAATCAAACCTCAAGTTCTCTTCATTACAGTTCTCTACAAGCTGGCACAAATGCTTTAGATTTTCAATCTCCACCCCATTAACTTTCTTTACCTGCCCACAAGATCACAATACAAAAAGTCATCAACATAATATAGTCTCTCCATAATACTGGGATAAGATTGCATAAACTTAACTATCTTCAGATCCCACATACGGGAATCACTTGCACTTAGTTGCCTTTTTTGGTTGACGGACAACCAAACAATCCAAAACAGCAAGCTCAGTAATGTTCGAGAGACAAAATCTGATACTTGATCGCCAATATCTTAGCTCCTTAACAATGCAGTTATGTAGAAGTCTATTATCTTTAGCAGATAACCAAAAAAGATAAATTTTATTATTTTGGTTAATAGGGAGGAAACCTTCAAAATCAAAGGTGACTATGGAAGTACCTTGTTACATTTGTAGGACAAGTCAACAGGTATTGGATTTCATCACTTTTACTCAATGGAAAAACAAGCAGAATTAGATTCAAATATTTTTCCAAAGTTTCACTATCCATATTTACACAGTATTATTTCTCCAGAATTTTCACCATCACATTTTCCTTTAAAAATAACAAGGCGAATATGATGTACATTTAGCTATTAAACTCCCCCCAATACTTTTCTCCTTCGGGTCCTCCCATGTTTCCTCTTTCTTTCAGTTTGGGGAGGGGGCCTGGTGGTCTGATTTCACTTATAATACAGCACGGATCATTTGATCAATGATATAAACAGATTCCGTGTAAATTGGCATAAAAAAGAAATGGTGGCACCTGCAATTCTGCAAGACGCTCATATCCTGCATTGATATCATCCATCAGAACCTGAATCAAATATGTTGCCATCAGTATAGGTGAAGAACTGGTCCAATAATTTCAACAGGACAGTTAAAAAATTGAGTATTTCCCATGTAAAGGACCTTTTATGGGGTTAAAGTTTAATACGATCTAGATGATGCATAACAATATCAAATTGAAAACTAAAATTTTGTTAGGTTAAATTATGATTACTTAGCACTTAGCGAAGAATGCAAATCCAATTTCTATGCAATTTGAAATTTGGCTTGCATGATGATCATCAGAAATATATTTCACCCATAATGGATTTGTCAAACTACTACACTACGGGTAAATGGATCTTGTCTTGCCAACAACCACACAAACGATTCATTATGTAGTAATTGAGGGGTGCTCAGGAAAAAATAAAAAGATTGTAACATTGCTAATATTTATGAAATGCCAGAGAACATACATAATAAATAAGAAAATTCAGCAAATTCCCAGCAGCTTGCATATCTCTGAGTTCCTATTAACCATTTTGGCCATACGTTCCATGAATGGATGATATTTTTAATACCATGAAAAAATTATGATATATTACAATATTAGTAATATATCGGCCATAATGATGTTAAACAATCTGTGCCACCCGTGGTCTAGCACAGACTATTGTAAACAGTGTTGGGCCATGTCAAACATGACCCAATGTCACAATCTTGATTTCATACAATGGAAAATGACCTTGCAGTACCAATACTTCTCCAAATCAAGGCTAACCTATCTCGTCCACAAAGATTCACTAGTCCCATCTTAAATATTTAGCCATGCGAGGTTAACAAGTTGAACCCCTTGCAACAAGTTCCACATTGCGCACAATGACTTCAAGGTTTCCACACATTTCTGTCAAGCAGTTAGAAGCATATCGATAACTTCCTGGAACCTGGCTCACCATCAAGCTGATGCTCACCCCATCGATAAGTTCTGACGTCTTGCTCAACGCTTACTCATGCAGGGTTATTATAAAGAACCTCGTCACATTGAGCAGTCGTACTCCAATGTATCACTGTAACTCACTGATCCGCCAGTGAAATTTACACAAAAAGGCAGCACACATCATAATGCATCCGGGTCACCTTATCATACTCACTATATTGACCCTCAAGTTAATACTCAATATACTCGAAAACCATGATATTAATCTCAACAACACGACGTCGCCCCGTTCCGTGCTTCTAGCATCACGAGTGTTTACTTAGCTTGAGACTCCCAACTCATCTCATCTCTCAACTCGGGAGGGTTATCCCCACAAATATAATGTACAAAAGCCTGTCTTCCATCACAGGGTAACTTACTTAAGTGGTGCATAGTGCCACGATACACATTAACACCTCAAGGGTGGTGAAGAGCTGAACACCATCATCCCTGCTTTAGAAAATATAATGCATTTATGGGATTTTTTAGGAGTATATGCTACCCTGTTCTAATTTTCATGATAAGGTGTCTAATTTTTTTACAGCCTAAAATTCTGTCTAAATTGACCATAATTCATAGAAAAATTCAAGAATGTGAAAAAATTTATTTTAAGCGGTCATATTTTGACACCAAATTGGTCCATGTCATGGATATATATATATATCAACAGTCGGATGATTATTTCTTGTGCTACAACAGTCAGCAATTTTGTCGACTTTGTCAGGGCAACAAACAGTAGCTGTTGCTTGTGAATGGTTCAAATCTTCACAATATATATTATATGATTCAGTTTTTAAAGATATTATATGCCTCATTTATATTGGCACACCACTATCATATATACCACTTCTTGTGAAATTTTTTTTTGAAAAATAAAAAATATGTATTTTTATTATTGACTTAATATAAAATATTATTGTTCATTAACTTTATTCTCGTATCTATAAATAAATAATTAATTTTAATTAATATATCCCCAACATATCTCGTCTACATTTTTTGAAAAGTAATGTGCCCGTGTATCCCATGTCAGTGTCTATGCTTTTTAGATTCCTACAATGATCCAAGCAATAATTATGCAAGTCAAATATAAAGTGGAGGAAAGGCCATGAAAACCTGAGACAATATGACAAATTGCTCTCCAGCCTTCTTAGGCAGCTCTCTCAATGCACGTTCACACAATCTGCGAGGCGAAGCATTATACCAGTCTTCTCCATACTCATGGAGGTATGGCTGTGTGAGTGGAACGAAGACTAGACCTGCAAATATATAGTAACTAGGAAGCTTATCGAATTGATGAACCGGTACCAATGCCTGCAACTGCAAAGGAAGGAAAATAGATACTGATTTCAACACATAACGGCACATAAATCTCGCTCATAAAACATTGGCATACCAAACTAAGCCAATCCATCACCTTAGTGCTTCAGATCCTAGTCTTATGATGTTGCGACATGTCAAGTTTCCTTCATTTTATACTAATATAGAACATATCAAACAGAAAATGAAAAGATTGCAGGTCAATGCTCACCTAGCATTCATCATGGTTATAACCAGAGGAATAAGTTTGAAAATTGTTACACAAAACAGGAAGACAGATCACAAACGACCAAACAAATTTCAAAATTTTTCACCTAGGCTGCTAGGATATCCCTCATCTTCATCCCTTTGGAAAAATGCATACCAAAGTCAAATTTGATGGAGACACATAGTTTTTTGAACCGGATTCCTAGCAATGGATGTTTTATAATCAGTAATTACTGTTCACTCCAAAATAAAAGGAAATGAACATTTGCCTAGAGCAGTTCCCAAATAACTACTTTACATCTTTTAGAAGTAATTTCAGTTTCATGCATGCGAGTTGAAGCCTGAAACTGAGGACAGGTTTTGCGTATTGAAAACTTTCTTTACATTGGATTATCTTTGGTGTTTTGATGATCCCTGCCTTATTATGATGGAAATTTTCAGAGCTGCCTTTGGAAGAATTAAAGAGAGTAGGGGGAAAATATGTCCTCAAGGGTAAACAAGTGCCAATAGTGGGTGTCAGAGTAACATTTAAGACAACTTCAAATGGCTTTTTGCCTTTTCTTGAGGTCACTTGGTCGTTATATATTAGAGATGGGGCTTAGAAATCCAGTTTTTAGATTCTCCATTATTAGTACTGTCATTGTAAACAGAGAAAAACCAAACGGAAAGACAACCATGGAAATTCTAAGCAGCAATATACTAGACTTTGTCAATGGAAACCAGTCATATTCTGTCCAATCAGAGAGCACTAGCACATATGAATAGTCACACAAGCAAAAAATATAGTCATAAACGGTTAAAGATTATCGACTATGACTTACATGCTGGAGAGTGATACTGAAATCATACTCTTTTCCATCTCTTAGCACCCTAACTTCAGCTTTATCATTCGGTTTCTTTATAGAGACTAGATGATCAAATGTTATCCGTTCTCTATTTCTGAAAGGAACTGCACAGACAGTAAATCGTTCTACATATCAGAAGATAATCAACAACCACAGTTCTCTAACGAAACGGTCAGGTATGTAATGTGCAGCCAATGAGAAGTGAAAAGCAAGCGACCATTCTCTCTTCCTAGTTGAATAGATACCTCTGACTAGGAGCATTTTTCAATGAGAATTGTGAGAGATTCAACCCGGCAGCCAAATGATTGTCACCACACCCAAGGAAGACAAAGAACAGCCAAACAGAGAAAGACAACCACCATATTATCTTTTCCGCCCCTCTTTTGATTACAGTTAATAACAAACTGTAACTTTTCATTTTGTCTAAGTGGAAAAGAAAATGACAATTTAATATTTCAGACACATTTAGCTGCAGACCAGCAAGGCATAGCCTACACCATAAATGAATTTTCCCAAAATATTATTTCATACATGAATTTTGGCTAGATTTAAATCTGGCAATTTGTATTCCTATATGCAATTAATATCAATTATTTATTTACATTTTACATCATACTGCATGTTGTGGTTGATCCAGACCAGGTCAACTGGTTCAGTAGTTGAAGCAGCCTAGCCAACCTATTTTTACCCGGTCAGGTTCAGCTGAAAATTTTGATTGACTATTGATTTGACCCATTCTAAGGTCCAGATCACTGTTTCACCAGTCCAACCAGCCAGGACTTGTCCAGGTTTTATAGTACCCTACTAGCCTAATAGTACCACCGAAAAGGAAAAAAGCATTAAAACCAGTACCTGTTCCATCATTTGCTATAGACACACCATCAAATGCAAGAATAATATCATCTTTCTTCAGAATCTTGTGTGCATCTGAAAGAGGGTTAATCTTGCTCACAAGAACCCCAGTCATTTCAGGGAGCATCCGAAAGTGTTCTCGAAGTTGCACATTTTCCATTGACTGGCATGACAAACCCATAGAGCAAAACCCTACATATTTTCCACAATCTTCAACGCCAGAGATAAAATGCTGTATCACTGGAACGGGAATTATGTAACTGCCAAAAGAGAAGTATTAAACACAAAAACAGTGACATAAAGACAATGCCTACGACAGCAGATCTGGTGGAGAACTGCCACTCCCTTGCTTTGTCCCAATGTAATCCTTTAATTGAGACAAAATGATCAAACCAATTGGGACCAAGGGAAAAGTTGAAGATGAAGAAAAGCAATTTTCTTCATTTCTTTTATTTTTATTTATTTTAAATTAAACATGCTACAGGAACAAAAACACTGGTAGTTACTAGCAAATAACCAAATGAAAGTAATATTACCATTAGACACGAGAAAATTTGCCAAGGCATGCCACACGCCAGAACCATAGGGTGCACTGGTGCCAAGTTGTTTACCTGAGGCAGGTCGCCCTTCCTGAGGCTGCCTCAGGTGCTTCCAAGGCCAAACTGAGGCAGGTTTCAGCCCCATCAGAAAAAAAAAAGAAAAGAAAAAGAGAAATTATTTGCTTAGCCAATAGGGGCCCATTTTGTAGCTCGCATAGTCTCTCCCTCTCTCTCTCTCTCTCTCTCAGGCAGCATTCTGCGCCTGGGCATCATCTCACTGTTGGATGGCCACAACTATCCAGGTACTGTTAATCTCCTCCATTGGACATTCTCAATCTTCCCCTCGATTCCCCCCCCCTAACCAGCTTTGACTCATTCTATTCTGCATTCTTTTCCAACTTCTCTCAATGTTCCTCAGACTCGTGTTTTCTTTCTTTCTTTCTTTTTTTGGGGGGTGGGGTGGGGGACAATGCATGTTCAGCCATTTTTTTCTGCTTCTCCTATACAATCCTAATTTCCAACACTGATTTATCTTGATTACAGGAACATGTTATCATGCTAAAGGTGAATTATGGTTAAACGGAAACAACTGAAGGAGAGGCGAACCTTATTGTAACAGCAAGGTACTCCATTATGAACTAGAAGTCATAAATTCAAACCAAAGAAACAACCTTTAAAATACTAGGATTAAGGCTGTGTATATCTACTTCCCAAACCCACAAATGTGGGCACCTTGTGCACTGAGCCTGTCTCTTTCAAGACCCAGCTTGGAAGGCTTCCGATTTCACCAATAAAAGTAGACTCAATTCCCAATACACGGATTTATAGCTTAAAATTCCATCTAAAAGGTTTTCATTTTCATATCCATTTTAAAAAGATATGTGCCTTGCTTTGATCAAGAGTGCATCTGCACCTTGTTCAAAAACCCTAGGGACCCTTTGCACCTTGCATCTTTGACAACATTGGGCACAAGATACAGAGTGAACTGTCTCTCTTAAGGCAGTTGGGACAAACATCAGGTCTAAATGTTCTAGTTAACTATACTCACCCAATATTCTCTGCACCTGAAAGATTTTGAAATGCAACTCCAGCAACCTTATTTCCCATGATTGCTGGGCCTCCGCTATTCCCTGGATTTATAGCAGCATCAATTTGTATTGCCATCAGCTGAGTAGCACCATGCACATACTGCGTGGGCTCAACTCTGGAAACAACACCTTTCGTCACAGAAATATTGTCTCCTCCTGCAATCAACCAAAAATATGCCATCAACTGCCTCAATAGTCCACAAGTCCCACTATCATTAACTACCAATATTAGAACATTATTAAGCTATATGTGATTACGTTTATCAAACAGGGAGAATAAACAGGATACAAATCTCTGATCTTCTAAAAAGGGGGGGGGGAAGGATGATGGTATTATTTAATCCTCTGGAGTTCAGGTTTCAGTATTCTGTAGCAAGATGTCCTTAAATCAGAAGATGTGATAAGTATATTCCAATCCAATATATTGGGATAAAATGTTTGCATTGCATCCTTGAAAATTGCTCACATTGCTAAACAAGGTAAATTTTAATTAGAAGGGAGCATAAACTCTCAAGGTTATCTGTAGAGGTGCTATAAAGTTCATGGGCATGCAGTACTGTTGGATGTTATATGACAAGGACATCAAATGAAATTGAGTAGCCTACTGGAATGGATGGGATTCTTTCTTTTCCTTTAATCTTTGCTTTCCTAGGGGCTATTTTACCAATTTGAGCAGTCATCGGAAAAACAAAAAAACAGCTATTAGAGACTTAGACCTCTATTTTGTGGGTCTGAAGAACCCTCTCATACTACTCGTTCCATTTTTTTTCCCTTACTTTTGAATGTTCAGGTATTTGTCAGAGCCCTATATAAATACTTCACCTAGTTAAATACATCACTTCCTTCCCGGGGATGAGAGCACTCGAGTGCATTCACAGCAATAGTACCTTGGGGATACCCAACAACAGCAACTGCCTCCTGCAGAAATGGAATGCCGCCAAATTCCAAATAATTCAGGCCCTGCCAAAATTCTTCACTTTCAACAACCAGAATAGCTAAGTCACATTCATGACCAACAGCTTTAACTTCTGCTTTATACTTGGTAGGAGAGCCGTGTTTCCTCACTAGTACAAATGTGTGATCTGCCACTACATGGGCATTAGTAACGATCCTTTTCCCAGGGATAACAAATCCTACAGCACATTTAGAAATATAGTGATGTTAGGATTCACAGCATAATATGAAATAATAACAAAGTGAAACATGTTGAAATTTCTTAACGTCTTTGTGAAAGAATCGAGAGAGAGAGAGGAAGTGGCTCAGCAAGTTTTCATTTATGCATAAGGTAGGTCCTGCATGGGTTACATAAAGCTCAGACATCTATGAATCACCAAACCACAATCACTACTACTTTTCATCATACCCACACTAGTAAGTTCTTAATGATTTGTAAGTCTCTTCACATGCAACAAGATTATCACAGTTTTCCTGATAGTTTAAGCAGAGGGGATCATCCAATTTAATTCTTTGAAGGTTTCTTTTGTTTGTGGTGTCCATTACAAGATGTCTCCTGAATGAACACTGTCGACTGTGAGACATATACAAGTCCATCATGCTGCTAAAAACATCCTCAATGCCCTGCCATCCCATATCCCCATTCTGGAACATAAGTATCATCAAGAATGCAAAGTATGTCCTAGCATAGCTGACATACCATGATATTAAACCTCACTTCAGGCCCTACAAACTACACCTAGGTCCAGACTTTTTGGATGTCTGACAACACAATACACTACTTTAACTTAATAATTATATCATGGTTTTTGCTACATCAATAATTCCACAAAGTTACCATAGCAATCTCCTACCAAGCATTCCTGTAATTGACATGACCAATAATCTTTTTTTTCCATACTAAAAATAATAAATGAGCCACAGAATCTGTCATGGAGGATTTAGTAGGCGAAGGAAAACTATAATCATCTTTTTCCAATAGTCCACCTCCCTTTCAATTACTCCAAACGAGTGCCAAAATTTCAAAGCAGGAAAGATAGGGAAATATGGATCAATAAAATAAAATAAGATATAAAATCTATGGTATGCCAGTCGGTTTCTTACACAGTATCTAGCAGAAAATTTATCAAAAAAGTTTTGGGGACTTCCTCTATACTAAAGCTTCCTTAAACGCCTAACATTAGACAATATAAAAATCAATTGCGAAAAAGAACAAAAATTAGATCAATTTAGGTTACCAGAACCCATAGTTTCGCGCTGGGGTTTGTTCTGCCAAGGAAGAAAGTAATTCGGACTACTAGATACCGTAAATATCTTGACCACAGAATCAAGCGCAAAGTCTATAGCCGAATACGCATCCGACTCCGTAATTCTAGTCGTCGTACAATCAAATCCCCGCAACAGCGGCGGCCGCAACGGCTCAACTTCAACCGAATCGTAGTTGCAAATTGTGGCACCATTGCAATCAATTTCATCGTTGGTTTGGTTGATTTTAGTCGTTGTTTTATCCCAAAATGCAGTGGTAGTGAGAGAATAAGTCGAAAAAATTGGCGTTGGTTTCGTAATTGGAACTGAGAGAGGAGAATGTGGGGGCCGCTTCAGTCCGTGAGGGAGACAGGAGCGCAGGTGGCGGTGATTATAGTGCTGAATGTAAAAGGAAGAGGAAGTAGAAGTACCATTAGCGGGACGTACCGAAGAGGAAAGCTTGCGGACAGCCCTGTGGAAGGCTAGGCTCTGCATTTTCCCCCCCTCCCAGGCTCTCCCTCCCTCCTGTCTCTCTCTCTCTCTCTTCCTTCCGCCCGCCAATTATCACCTGCGGGATTTTGACGTGGTTTTTGAGAGTTTAAGGGGGACTTTGCGGCCGAGGGTGACAAAAGAAGGGTTTTTCTTTAGAAATATTGTCCTTTTAATATTTTTATATAAATTACTTAGAATAATATTAATTATATATTTATTTATATTAAAATTATTATTTTTAATATAAAAATAAAATAGAAAAAAAATTAAATAAAGAAAATTTTATATTTATTTTTAATAATTT
>JAOVVI020014099.1:0-11617 GCA_028571085.2 Nepenthes alata | reverse complement strand
AATGGGTTTGCACAGCAATGAAGTAATTTTCCATTCAACCTGCAGCCTATCAATTAAGGAAGGATATTAATTCACTTGCTTTTCCATATATCAACCATTCTGATTTGCGTATGAATCTGAATTCAAAAGGGCAGTTTCCTTCCAAGGGACATTCAGTGCACTTACCGTCCACCCCCTCATTCTTTTGTCAAGTATCTAAAGAGCTTGCAAATTATAGATTCCATGGGCACAAACTACAAGACCAATATCCTTCTACTTCATCAACACAGCCACGAGATTTTTGATATTTATGTCATGAACCTATGCTCCTAATGCTCATTGGGCTGCCACATAATACAATCCTAACCTCAAGGGTGTGGAGCCAAGGGCCAAAGCATTGAACCCGTGATACTGCACAATTGTGATGCTAACGATCCAGCAATTGTGTTTTTGGAAAAACCAATTCAAATGGAATGCTTTACATCTTTTATGTTTTTACGTATTGTGATGTTCTTTTTATATCAATTGTCATTTAGTTGTGTGCTATGTATTAAATTGCGTTAGTTTCTTTATATTTGTATATATTATTATTTGTTATTGCAGTTTATGGATCAATTACACTTTAAGTTTTTCAACCAGAAGAGAAAGAAGATAGCAATCATTATAGTCCAATGGAATGTAGTTTGCTGTACCTTTTGGTGGTATTTATGTGTCTTAGGTGCAATTTTAATTATTGGACAGTCTAAACGTATTATTATGAGATCTTATAATCTTAACTTCTATAAAAAATAGAATATATCAACAAAATCATACATGGTAGTGATACCACTTGTATTAACATGTTGTACAAACCCGCATTTATCAAACTGTGTGAGATGTTGATGACTAGTGGGGGACTTTGTCCATCAAAACACATACTAGTTGATGAGCAAGTGGCAATGTCTTTGCACATTCTTGCACATTATGTGAAAAATAGAGTGGTTGCACATAACTTTCAGAGGTCGGGTGAGAAAGTGAGTAGAATATTTAATAATGTGTTAGCCGCAGTAATACGTATACAAGCACAACTATTTAGCCGACCGGAACCCATTTATGAGAACTGCACAGACGAGTGATGAAAGTGATTCCCGGTATGATACTTATTTTATATGTTTGATGTTATATTTAAATAGAAAATATAACAACTAAGTCATTCTACTTTGATATGTTTTTTTTGAATTGTATAGGCGCTTTGGATGGAACATACATCAAAATAAGGGTACCTACTACAGACAAACCTATATATCGAACTCGAATAGGAGATATAGCTACAAACGTATTAGGAGTATGTACCCGTGACATGCGGTTTATGTATGTCCTATCAAGTTGGGAAGAATCTGCAGCAGATTTTAGAATTTTACGAGTTGCGCTAAATAGAATGCATGGACTCAAAATTCCAAATGGTAAGCTCTTAGATAATCGAATAAATCATAGTGTTTTACAATAACCTTATATTACGTAATGATATCACATGTTTTCATATATGTATTTATTACTTAGTTGATGCGGGATATGTAAATTGTAATAGATTTCTTACACCATTTACGGGGCAGATATACCATTTAAATGAATGGCGTCAAGGCCATCAGCCAAGAACGGTGGCGGAATTATTTAATATGAAACATGCCACTGCTCGTAATGTTATTGAAAGGTGTTTTAGATTGCTGAAAATACGGTGGGGAATCCTTAGAAGTCCATCATTTTATCCCGTCAGAATACATAATCGAGTTATCATTGTTTGTTGCCTATTGCATAATTTTATGAGAAATGAGATGGAATATGATCCTTTTGAGGATGAATACAATGACATACATCACGAGGACTTCCATGTCGAAGATGCAGATATGATAACTCAACTAGATCCTACTGATGGTTGGAGTACATTTAGAAATAATTTGACAAATGCTATGTTCAATGAATGGAGAAATCATTGAATTTTGTCACAGTTAATTTGAGTACTGACATTAATGTGTTTGTTGTTCCATATCATCAATTTTATATTCACTTCTTCGAATATTATATGTTTGTTGTCACAATTATCAAGATTGTTGTTCCATATCATTTATATGGCATCTTTGGCTAAAATTTTTTGGATTCACTCTTTCACCATTATTACAACAGATAAAAGTAGTTAAACATGTCATAATTAGAAAAAGATAGCAAAAGATGATGGGATATCCATGAAGACAAAGCTCTTGTTGCTAATATGGTTGAGTTATATAATACCGGTACACACAATACTGACAATGGTTTCAAGTCAGGTTACTTGCTTGAGTTAGAGAGAATTTTACGACAAAAATTGTAAAATTCGCCTTTGAAGGCAACCCCACATATTGTTTCCAGGATAAAGACGTTGAAAAATGATTGGAGTGTTGTATATGATATGATAAGGGGTACGAATACTTCCGAATTTGGGTGGGATGATTCACGAAAAATGGTTGTTGCGGAACCACACGTGTGGAATGCGTACATATCGGTATGGTAGTTGTTTTTCATTTTTAATTGCTTCTTAAGATTACTTATTAATCTAGCATCTATTATATATTAACAATGACTGTGATATACTTTGTGTTTGGAGATAGAGCCACAAGGGAGCTGCTATCTGGAGAAAAAAATTGTTCCCATATTTTGAAGATTTGTCAATGATCTATGGTAAAGATCGTGCAACAGGGGCAGATGCACAAACTGGCGAGGACATCATTGCTGAGCTGCAGCTTAATGAACCAGAGAACGAGCAGTGGAGCGTGAATGATGTTCCAGAAGTAGAGATTGAAGACTTACTTGACACTAATGATTCCCCGACTTAAAATGTACCGCATGTCTCAACTCCAACTGAACCAGGGACATCTAAGGGAAGGAAACAGAAGGCTAGTACAGATATGACAAAAATAGCTGATTCTATTATCGACATAGCTGATTCATTGACTACAAATATTGACAAGTTCGGTGAAATGTTGAGCAAAATCTTAGAAAATAACACGCAGGAGCAAAAGACGACGCAGTTATATCCTATGTTGGCTAAAATTCATTCATTATCGACGAGTGAAAGGAATGCAGCATATATGAAATGCATACGTGAACCGACGTTAATGGTGGGCCTACTTATTATTTCACCGGAACAAAGATTGAAATTTATCAAACAATTTGTACTTTAAAACATGTGGCTATCAAACAATTTATAATTTTTCTTTTTCTACTACTCAAAGGTTGTAATGAATGGTTGTGATGTTTTGAAGAATATATTTTGTTTAATATGCTGTATAAGATACCAAGCTAATGCAAGTTTAATATGTAGGTTTGGGGTTACGTGATAAATTATACGGAAATGTTACTACTTGACCTGTATGCTTTTTTATTATATTTATTAAAATTTTAATTGTATGCAGTTTTACATGATATTTTTTCAGGAATGTAATTTTATTATTATTTTTTGTATATATTTTAATTGGAGCATGATGATATTTTTTAATTTTTTGTATTATTAAAAAAATTATTTTAATAATAAATTATGTATAATAAATATATATTATATTATATAAAATAATATGATAATTATAGTATATATAATTTTCTGTATTATTTTTATAATATGTAATATATTATATATTTATTAAATATATATTTTACATGATATAATAATATAGTATATTAAATAATAATTCATAATAATATGTACATAATATATATATAACTATAGATATGTATGTCATATAATATATATAAAAATATGTACATATACACGTGTGTGTTATTTTATATAATATATTTTAATAATTAATAAGGGTAAAAGCGTCATTCCAATAAATTCTCATCTTATTCTTCATACAATTCTACAAACCAAATATTAAAATATAGATTCTCAACTAATTCTATTCCAACAACTAAACACGGGAATAATAATTCTTAACTTTATTCTCATCCAATTCTATTCCCTGAGAATAACTATTATATTCCCACCTTATTCCATTCCAACAACCAAACGTGCCACTGAGGTTTGATTTTTAAAAACTAGTGTTATTAATATTGAAATAATAGTAGTAATAATGTTTTTAGATGGTCATAAATATAAATTAAATTCTTAACCTTATTTTTGTGTGAGCTTATAAATATAAATAAACATATAAAATATTATATTATAAAAAATATTTAAAAAATCATCAATCTTTTGGTAATAAACAAACTATAAGAAAGAATTAACCTAACGTACCTACCTTTGCCTAAATTATTAAAATAAAAAAAGCACTTTGCTAAATAAATTCAGCTGATAAAAGATAACTAAATAAATAAATACTGAAAACTTACTATCATTACAACTATGATGAAGCATCAAAATTAAAGCAAGAGAGCCTTTTCCACCCATCACTTTTATCCCCTTCGTTTATTATGTGACCTAGCTAAAGAACCAGTGGGCAAACAACCTCCAAATGCTACGTTTAGTTTATTCTACAATTAAAAAAAATTATTTAAAAATTATGGGAAGATTAAAAAGTATAGAACTGTGAATAAAAAGCTATAAAAAATTAACAAATTTAATTTGTTTAGCTTATACAATGTAATTACGAAAATCCAATATTTCTTTTATTTATAAGACTTGTATGATTTCTTAGAGATTTTTATGTCTTTTCTTAGATTTTTGGGTTTTATATGAAAAACTATGGATTATTAAGATAAAGTATAACTTAAAAACTCTATAATTTTTAATAAATTTTCAGAATTTCAAATTCGTAGTTTTTCTCTCTACTATTACTTAAACATAACATATTTTTACGATTATTCAATTTCACAATGTTTTACTTAGTTAAATGTATCAAAAAGAGGATATCGAACACTATGTTAAAGCCTCTCAAATTGATATATATGAGCTGGCCACTCAAAATGCAATAAAATAATAATTTTATACCTAAAATGACCAAAAGTTAAACTCAATCCATATATCATTAATATATTTCTCTTTTATAAGTTTAAATTCTTCTGCTGTTCGGCCACTTTCCAATAAACTGAGTACAAAATTGATCTATATCTTGCACCCATTGCACGATTTAATCCAAAATCCCTTCAGAAAAAAAAAGCACTCAAAACTCAAACTGTGTATAGCCTAACTCATCTAGTTTGGGAGATAACTCAAAGCCGAACTCAAACTCTGGGACGACCATCCTCTTAGTTTAAGGGATCCAAGCAAACTTGGACTCCATACTTAGGTTTGACAGTGAGAATTATGACCGGAGCATGTCGATAATTATCAGATAATGAGAATCTAAATCTCGAAATTAACATTGCTAATATGATCTTAGCTTCCATCATAGCAAACGTTTGCCCTATACAGTTCCGAGGGCCGGCTCCGAAGGGAATGAAACGCCCGGGCATGAATGATTTGGAAGCGAAACGCTGTGGATTGAACTCGTTTGCGTCCTTTCCCCATAGTTCCTCACTATGATGAATGGCTAGCACAGGAATCCATATTGATAACCCCTTTGGAATAAGGAGGTCGCCTAGCTTAATATCTTCAAATGCCATTCTTGGTAGAACGGTAGCCGGTGGATAAAGCCTCATCGATTCATTTATCACCATATTCAACTGCACGAATAAATTAAATTTCGAGTTAAATTGGGTGAAATCTGCATACGTGACACAATTAATGTTAACTAGGGGGTATGTAAAGTTAATATTAAGTTTGTAGCTATCGTAAGAATATTTAAGATTCTTTCATTGATAAGGTATCAAGTATTTAGTTCATGAAAGCCTTCATTTATTAAAAGTAAGATTATAGTATATAACAAAAATTCTTTTATATTTATTTTATGTTTTAATTTAAAAATATTTTAATAAGGATGTCTTTGAATTAATAAATACTATATTAGTACCTATTACCTCAATTCTCAAATAAATGTCATGAATACATGGGATTATTATACACATATCAAGTAGCAAGTAAGATCATTGCTTCTCCAATTTTTAAAAATAAAATAAAGTTTGAAGGTTGGGGGGATTGAAATTAAGAAATCTATGAGTTAGTCAATTGAGACATTTTGATATGTTCGTGTTAACTAGCTAGCACTCTGTTCAAGGATCCTAAAAGTTAGAAAAAGATCACTAAGAGAATTCACTTTTTTTGGAAGGTAAGTAACAAGAGAGGCATTTAGGGGCCCTTTATAAATATTTTAGGACACTTTTATATAATATGATAAGAAAAATATTTAAAAATATTTTATAAATACTTCATATTTTAAGATTATATAAAGTAAAAACAGATACACTCTTTAGGACGTAGGGTTAATCAACTTCATTTTTAAAAAAAATTACATAAGTAAAAAATTATTTATAAATTTATTAATAATTAAACTTTTTATTGACCCACTAAATATTTTTAATAAATAACTTTTGATCCACTTGAAAAGTCCCTGATGCAAAGGGCACCCCCTTAATGTTACTCAAATAATGAAGAGACCTAGCCCTAAAACATGTCCACATAGAAACCCCAAATCTAATTAAGTGCAAATAATAAGCTAGGTGAAACGAGTAGCATAAGTTCAAATTATTAATTAATACTATACCTCTGTTTAACAGACCGATCCTAAGAAACTTGATAAACAATTCATTACTATTCTTCATTGTCAATCAATGCCAATTGAAAATGAGAAAAAATGAAAAACATAGTCAGATCTCAATATCATAGTCAATCTCTTTATATATATTATAAAAGTAAGATTGCATATATTTGAATTAGCTTTTAGAGTAAAAAACAAGTACTAAACCATCTTAATCATTATTAAGATTTTTTTTTGTTCTTTTCTCTTGAAGGTACAAAAATGTGGGACAAAATATAGGTTAATTTAAGGGCTGATTTTTTAATAACCAATTATATAACATAGCATTATTATTTATATACCATTTAAATACCTGTTTGAATATAATATCTTATTTATTTATCTAATATTATATAGACCCGTTAGTATAAACATATAAATAAGACATATTATTACCTAAAAATATATAGAAGATACCTAAATGATATTTTTTAAATGTTAAACATTTTGGCTGACCATCCCTTAGCCTCCCCAGCTTTAGATATTTATATTTTGAACCAAACAAAAGGGGAGGGGGGGAATGTTGATAATAATTAATATTAGAGTCAAAGTGGGTCTTGCCTTTTCATGAGAGCATTCCATACCGTCCAATTTCCTCTCCCAGGCCTACTAAAAGTATTATTGATAAGTGAAACAAAAGCTTTAAATTAGAAAAATTAAAACCTTTGCCTTATCCTATGAATAAACAATCTTACTAGCATAATAAAATAATAATATTTATTATTTTTATAATATTGAAGTACAAACGGCATTCTATCCTATATCTATAGGTATTCATTAAAAATATAATACCATAAAACTATTAAATTATTAGCACGCTTCACAATATAATACTATAATGTTAATAAGATAGGTATTATAGAAGCTACCTATATTTCAAATTTTATGATATCTTTGTAAGAGATAATGTGATATGTTAAATCCATTAATTTGTACTAACAGATATACTAAAATTTAATAAATTAATAAAATATTATATTATTTAATGATATTTTAATGATGTCCTGGGCATATTTCTGAATTGGATATGTCAATAAAATAGCGGTAGACAGCTAATAAGAAACAATAAAGTAAAATTTTGTAAGCTTACCAAGGAGAGCTTGGGGAGATGATCGGCAAGAGGGAAATAAGAGTCGGAGATGACCTGCGCCACCTCTTCCCGGACCCTGTCCTGCCAGTAGGGGTTGCTGGCGAGAAGCATGACAGTCCAAGTGAGCAAGAGGGCGGTGGTCTCGTGGCCGGCGAAGAAGAAAGTCTTGCACTCATCCATTATCAGCTGCAAATTCAAGCTCGATCCGTCTTCCTTCTTCGTCTTCTTCTTCTCCATCATCTCGTTCAGAAGAATCCCAAGCAGATCGTTTCCGTACGAGTCGCTTCGCCCCATTTCCACGCACCCCATTCGGCTCTGTATTATCTCCATTAACAGCCTCTCCACTTCCACCTTCAACGTCTTGATGTCCTTGTTGTACTTGCTGGGAAAGAACCTGCACAAATAACAAAAGGAATTAACCTTAAAAGTATATATTTTCCCGAAATTATAGTTATTCAATCGAGTAGATTTAAGTTGTAAAAATGCCGAGGCATCAGATTTATATATTTTTATATACCAAGTCTTTCAAAGGAAATGCTGAGAATTTTACGATATAAAATTATATATTTTTTAATTTCTTAAATATTAATTTATATTATATATTTAATATAATTTTAAAATTTTTTTTTTAAAATAACTATTTAAAATTAAATTTTACCCATTAAATCTTTCATTTAATGGCCAAAAAGGAATATATTAAGGTGATGCAGCCCCTTGATCCACCATATATCTCCAAGTCATGATGGATCAATGCGAGCATGATCAGATATTTTCAGGCTATTATACCTCAATTTTAACGTTTTAGTATGATTAATATTATATAAATAGACTACAATTTATGGCAAATAGTATAATAAAATCACACACCACCAAATTTTATAGAAATAAGTTACGACACTAATTTAATAGCCAAAAACAGAAAACAAAATCACCTTAATTAATTTTTTGGTAGATTTTGTATGTGAGATTTTCTTCGTATGAAAATGGAAGGAAAAATATTCCGTGTTATAAGATTTGGTGTTCATTTTTTTAAATAAATCTAAATATGGGAATTTGTCTCTTTTGCTCATATTATATAGAATTTGTATAGCTTATGACTAAACTAAATCAAATTGATAGTTCTGCGACATAAGTGTTGATGCAAAACTTAGTTGTTATAACGATCGTTTAAATAATAAAAATTATGGTCAGTGGACATTTTATAAGTCATGGGCCACTCGTGGGTCTCAACCGGACAGGATGGGCTGCACCTTACTTTTAAGGTGTAACATCGGTGTATCGATTTCATCGTCATTATATATAAATTTAAATATTTAGATATTTTATTTAATAAAAAATCTTAAAAATTAAAAGAAAATTACCCAACCATTGATGTAGTGTCCCTTGACTTTGTAGAAACTCCGTAAAATTGATGAGGGCATGCTGTGATAGGGAGCGGGTTTATACTTAAAAGGAGAAGCCGTTTTTCTAATTTATATAATTAATTTAAAAGGAAAATCAACGGTATAAAAGGAGAACCCGCCGGCTGCTTTGTAATGCATTTCCCTTTCATTGCACGAGACAAATTAAACAATTTGGTATTTAAATTTAAAAATAACACTTTAAATATATATTTTTAAAATTTTTTATATTTAAATTTTATATTTAATAAGTATTAATATTCAAAAAAAAAAAACTAATTTTATGATTTTTTTCGTTCGATTTTGAAAATTATAGTCATTAGCAGCCGACGGTCACTTTTAAAACGTGATTGTTTATTGAGAAAGAGAATTTCGAATGAAACAGGAAAATTGAACTGCGGAAGGGACAACATACGTAAGACGCCAGTTTTTCAAATTTTAAGTTATTTATTTTTAAAAAGATAATTATAATTTAATTATTTTTAAAAAAATTATGAATTAATTAAAATTAATTATTAAATTATAATTAATTATTTAAAATAAATAATTTAAATTAATAAAAAATAATATTAATCCCTTTAAGAGATGAAATATTCTTAAAGTAATTAATAATTTACCGGCTTCCCGGCAAGCACAAGTGGCGGCTAGCTTGAGCGCAGCGTCGTTGAAGAATGGTGAGAAGCTGGAAAATTCGCTTCCCTTTCTCGTAGCTGCTCCCAAATTCTATCCTCGATATTATATCGGCTGTCAGAAGGGCCATCACGCCGCCGATCTCCACCTCACTCTTCCCCGATGCGACGCCGTTTTGCAGTGATTGGATCATATTTTCAGTGCATTCCACCATTTGCACTGCATAGCTCTGCTAATGGAAGGTGATGCAACGCCATTAATTTCTCCCCATTAATCATTAAAATAAAATTCCACCCACATCCTTTTTCACCACAATTTAACTAATGATAACAAAATCATTATCATTTGTGTAATTAGCAATTAATGGGATACAACTAGTTAGCAATTTCATTCATTTTTTGGTGAAAAAAAAACATGTTTAAGAACGGTAGAATGGTACCTTGAGTTTATCTCCCATGAAAGCAGGAGCAACAAGGTGCCGTTGCCGGTGCCAATCGTCGCCGTTGGCCATCAGCAGCCCGCCGCCTATGAAACTCTTAGACCCTTGCTGCTGCAGCCACGATTTTCCGGAGAGAGAACTGTACTTCGCCAGGAGCTCTTTTATCATATCAGTATCCGTCAAGCACATCCGCGGCTCGAATCCGTTCCAGAAAATAAACCTCTTCCCTGAATTAAAAGTTCAAATTTATCGGATTCATGAAGTTTTAATTTACAAAAAAAAAAGACGCAAGTGTTTCTACGATCGCAATGGCTGATGATCAGGTACCATATTTCTTGGACCAGAGGACGTAATGTGGGAGAAGGCGGGAGACGACGTGGTGGTCGATGGAGGGCATGTCGCCGGAGGTGGAATCCGCCGTGAGGGAGGCCATGTCGAGGAGGTTTCCCGTAAGTGGGCGGGGTTTAGGGCCACGCACTCCTTGCTCCTCCATGATTTTCTTTATGCGTCTTGGGCATATCCAATAAAATGAGAGAGTTTCGTATGACACTCGGAGGAACCAACTGACCAGAAATATCACCGCCGAAGCTGTCAGCGCTTGCAGCAGTAACATGGTGGCGGTGCTTATTTGCGGCCGGAAAATTGCCACACTTTTTATAAGAAAGAAAGAGCGGAGAGAGCGAGAGTTGTAGTTTGATGCCGCGTCGTAGCGCCCTTGAATCGACATGCATGCGAGGCGTATATATAGAGAGAGGAAAGAGAGCAGCACACATACCGATAAACAATAAATAAGGATTGCGGAATTAAATAAATCCGATTGTGCTAAGAATATAATTACTGAAATAGATGACGAGGATAGAGAAGAAGCAGCTAACAATGTATATGAGGCTCGAACAACAAAATTAGCCCTTGAATGCCAAAAAAAAAACTAACTAAAAACTATCTTAACATATATATTTATCATATGTGACTGTACTGAACTATCCATATATGCGTGCCTTTTATATTTAGATTAGACGTCTATCCAACCTATATAATTGTGCCCATCAAGTATATATCAAGTGTAAACATTATATTTTAATTTTGTGCATCCTTCTTTAGGTATCTATAAGGTACAATTCAATTATGTTAATTAAAACAGTTTTCACTTGAACAAATCTTCGTGCAAGAATTGAGTGAATTTATGTTCTTATGCTAGAATTAAATATTAACATATATATATATATATAGCAGGCGTAAGATTTATAAGAGAATGACCTAAAATTTAACAATATTGATGTAACCATATAACTTATTTATACATATTTAAACTATGTTATAGATTATGAGAATTAAGTATAAATTTAGTCTTTTATTATGGAAATATGATCATATTTATTGGGGTATTCTCTAATACTTGGGGCAGTTGCTTTTAAAATTAAAAAAAATAAAACAAATTGTGTGTCGTGTGGTTTAT
>JAOVVI020014098.1:0-11618 GCA_028571085.2 Nepenthes alata | reverse complement strand
TCCTCAATATTGTCCGAGCGCCCCGCTCGGACATGATGCTTTAAAGAGTCCTCGTCCATTTCTCACAAACGGAGTCCTCAGCCAATCATCAAAAGTCCTCGTCCATTTTCCCCATGGAGTCCGCGGATACAATGCCACTCAGGAGTGACCCCAACAGCTTCCTCACTTAACATCAATCAAACTGGGAGTTTAGGGTGGTTTCTCCTGGATAAGCAAATAGATTTATTGGATATTTGTCTTATCTTGCAACGTGAATCTCTTTTTACGTCCCAATCAAATGAAACTCCTTTGACCTTTTGAACCTTTTCCATTATGATACATTTGTACTTCATTACATAAACAAGATTACTGGAATTCACAAACACGCTGCATATTGCATATAATTGAATATGGTTCTTAATGGTAATGCCCTATGCAAAATGAGACTAGCTTACAAACGATACCGAACCATGCCCGATGATAACTATGTAACATAAACACATAATGTTAGGTGCATGTGCGTGTGTGCAAACTTGCTCACACTGGTGTTGGAGATCACTCCCGTGAAGAAGTTCTTGTGATCGGAGAACTTGGGCGGAGCACGAATGTGCTGGACGGTTAACAAGAAGTTGACCCGCTTGATGGTCAACATTACCAGCCAACAATGTTGACCGGTACGAAGGTTTAGTATGCCGGTTTCAATGAGAGATTCCAGGCAGGCAAGTTCAGACAGTCAACAAGAGTGTTGACCGGCCTTGTGGAGAACGTGGACGTCCAACTGTTGGCCGCCCGCCAGGAAATCCAGAACGACGCCAGCTCAGCAGATTTTCTGGAGATACGTGATCTCAGACGGTTATGCAGGAGCTATTTTTTTTGGACAGAGCATATTCTGTCCTTGGCTGTACAGAATATTTCCCAGATCTTTCGGTGGGTAGTTATTGATATTAAAAGCAAGTATTGTGACTTGATATTTATCAGGGGACGTGGGTGTGAGGCATCATGATGATGGCTAGAGCGAGAGAAAAACAGTGAAGGGAAGAGAACCTGTAAGCGACCATGTGTGTATGTTGCTGTTGCTCTATTCTTCAATTTCTCTTTATTTTCTACTGTGTAATAGGAAAATTTGTTCCCAAAAAATCTCTCACATAGTGAAACACGTTCAGTGGACGGATTGTCCTGTGATTTTTCCCTTAGTTGAAAATGGTTTTTCACGTAAAGTACTTGTGTTCATTGTCCTCCTTCATTCATATTCCTTACTGTGTTGTTTGATCGGGAAAGTCAAGTGTGCCCTCTTTCCCAACAACTGGAAATGGCAATATCAATAATCTCTATATGAGGGTTGCCTGCTCTTGAAAAAGACAATATTAACCACTTGTGGAAAAGAAGTTCACATTTTTTACTAACTGATGGTTGTTTCAATAAGAAGCTTTGAGAGCATATTAAGACCACAACCAGACACAGCAAAAAGTCAAAAGTCAAACTTTTTGATGAGGTCAAGTACATCCTGATTGTCAATGAACTCTACATAACTCCAATCAATCTTCCCTCGTGTATTCTTCTTGCTCCATTTTAAAGACGTGCTGTGAAATATGAAGTGACAAATATAGGTATATTAACCAAAGGTTTGACAGATATATGGAATTCTTAATAGCAAAGAGAAGTAATTAATGAATAAAACTGACTGAAATGCTGCTGCAGCTTCTCATTGGTTAAGTTAATAGAAAACTGCTCAAAGCTGCAAATAATAAATTGGAGGTCAGAATTCAGGTATTGAAAATCAAAGTGCCACTAAAAATGAACATTGGGTCATGATCTCTAGCTCTGTGAAAAATCTAAAAGTCTTCATCTTTGTGCACATATATAAGGATTTTTACCTTTCTAAATAGGAAAATAACGACTATCATCCCAAAAACTCCATCACGCCTACTATGACCATATGTTATCATTTTAGACCCTTCCATGAGGGGAATTTGTGGGGATGAACCAAAAAGCCTTTTGTGAGAAGTTCCGCAGATACAAAGGGCCACCATGATAGCCCTGTTTCCTTCTGCTTAGTTTTTGAGATTTATAGCCCATAAGACTACTTTTCCAGAATAACGTTTTCGTTCACTAAGTTATAAGACTAACTGTAGTTCTTGTCAAAAGTTGTTTCCATACAAGAGCATCTTATCAAGCTCTTGTAACCTCTTGCAAAAACTTCCTGTTTCTTTTGAACCACTTTTTAACACAAGCAATGACTTATATAAATTTGTGTCTTAACTTACTGTAAAACTTAAGATTTTTTTTAAAACACAAATGAACAGCTGACTTACAAAATTTTTGACAGCTTTTACAACCTCTTAAAATTTTAGACAGAAGAAACCAGATGAGCAAAATCAGACAAATGTCTTTGCATTCATAAATCAAATCACCAAGTATGAAAAATGTCTTTCTGTAGTTCTCTGAAGGCAAATATCTCAGTATTTAACAAAAGTGTACCAGTGAAGCACCTTTGTCTTGAAACTTCTGAATTTCTGAATTTATTCCCGATATAGATATGTTAAGAAAATAATTTATATTAGACAAAAATAAATATGTTAGGGATTGGTACTTTAAAACATATAAAAAAATACAATCAGAAGAATTTAGAATTTTATGAAAGCAACAAATGATATCATTAAAAAAAAATTTACCATTTTTTAAATGGTTCCTTCCGTATATTAGAAACGCTATGCAACACTCTCAAAATACACAACATATTAATGTTAATAATTGATTTACTACCACGTGGAATACTATCAGCGGGCAACAAATTACATCTGTTCATCCTCCACTTACAGGATTAAAATTAAATATTGATAATACAACTATTACTGTAACTCCATTTAAAAAAAGCGCTGACAAAGAACATGATAGTGACATAACGTTAGAAGATATGAAAAAGGTGTATGAACAAAATAATTATCCGTCTCAAATACTCCATACGGTTGCTCAGCAAGTAGATAGAATAGAGTATACTCTACAAACTAAAGTAGGCAATCCTTATCAATTTCCATATAGTATAGCTCATTTACCGAGTTCTCCTTTACCTACTATTACTGATGTACAATTTTCACCAAAACGGACTGATATTTTGTTAGAACAAATAAGAAAACGTTTAAATAATTTACCTTCTACATCTACGCCTAAAGTATCATATCTTAAAACAGTTCAAACACTGAAATATCAACAATCAAACACATTAACTATGCAACCCATCTATAAATATCAAAACCAACATAATAATCAATTTCTTCAAAAAATAAATAAACAATTAACAGAATTATCAAAAAATCAAAGATCTTCTCAATTTATTAAGACAAAAAAATATAAAAATAAAAAAGTACAAACAATAGAAAAACAAAAAGCTAAAAAGAAGAAAAGAAGAAAGAAGAAACAAAATTTAGTGGAATCTCCACCTTCACCCTTAAAATCAAATAACACTAACCTAATTTTATTATCAAAACAAAGCCTAATGGAAACACAACCATCTCTATTAGCACTTAATGGCATCATTAGTAACTACTTACCTCTCTTACCTAACACTAAGCATATCTCTACGAATACAAGTAATTTAGAATTTGTACTTGTAATACCTTCTTTTTTTGAAAAACAATCATTAGTCAAAAAGCTATCAACTGTTTTAAGAAAACAATTACCAAACAATAAAGAAAAGAAATTGATTCACGAACAATCTTCTGTTCTATATATCAACATAAGAATAGAGAAAATATTGACTCAAGAACAACATCTTGTTTTGAATACTAAAATATCATTAAAAGAAGTACTAACGAAACACCAATCTTTTGTTTTAAGTAATGATATACCAAAAGAATTTTCATTCTCTAGTAACCATCAGCATCAACTATTAGTATCTATTGATGAGACTAATACTCCTAATCCATCTAGAAATTTATCTTTTATCTTAACTTTTAAAGATGAACCAAATGATTCATCTATTTACCAAACACATACTCTCGATCTATCACCCTTATTCGATCAACAACCTTCTCAATCGGCTACATATTACGATATCTTTTCTTCAACCAACATACTTCAAATTATTAGACACCTGTCTACTATAAGCTCCTTTTTCTTTAATTTCTCTTGGCATGATCCTTTTTTAGCTCATTTACTTCGACCTCCTTGTTCTCACTTACTCAAACACAATGTGTTTTGGGGGGGTATATGGTCTCGATTAACGTCATTCTCTGAATCTTCTGTTCTAAATACCAATCTTTTGTTCTAAATACGCCAAAAGAATTTTCATTCTTTAGTAACCATCAACATCAACTATTAATATCTATGGATAAGATTAATACTCCTAATCCTCCAAGAAATTTATCTTTTATCTTAACTATTAAAGATGAACCAAATGATTCATATACGCAACAATCTACGCTTGATCTATCACTCTTCTTCGATCAACTTACTCTGCATCAACAACCTTCTTTATCGACGATCTGTTCCGAAATCTCTCTTTCAACTAACATACATCAACAAACTATTAATACAAATTCATTTTTCTTTAATTTCATTTGGCATGATCCTTTTTTAGCTCATTTACACCCTTGTTCTCACTTACTCCAACACGATGTGTTTGGGGGGATATATGGCCTGGATTAACGTCGTTCTCTGAATCTCCTGAATCAAAATTATCTAAATTTGGAATATTATTATTATCTGAATTATTAACAATATCTGAATTGTTAAAGTTCGAATTAGCTTTAAGAATATATCCTTTATTTTTTCTTTACTTAGCGCAAGCATATCCGAACATATGCCTAGAAACATCTAAACATTTAACTATTCAAAAAACCCTTCAAGATAATATCAAGCTACTTAGCAAGTATATTCAAAATCTTAAAGCAATATCTCCACTCAATAATTCAAACAAGAAAAAGATACTAATCAGAAAATTAGCAAATCAATTACAACTAGTACAATGGAACGATAAATATAAAAAATATAAGAACTTTCGATATCAAAAAAACAATATTAATTACATTCCAATTCAAACTCAAACTATATGGCAATATATTAAAATAAAATGTCAACACTATTCGAATCAAGCAATTTATAAAGTAAAAAGTACGCGTAAAAATATATTCAAATGGTATAATCAATTTTTAGGAATAGATAGAAATAGTTATGACATAAAAAGGGATATTATACGATCTAGTACCACTTACTCATATTTGTACTACTCTTATGAGATGCATGTTTTCTGCATACAAAGTCTGCAATTCTATCGACATTTTCAAGAAAAAACTATACATTTCACAAAATGTATTTAAAGCATTTATTCATCCGCCATTAGTATTTGTATTTTGGACAAATTTGTTTTATAAATTTATTAAAGAAAGTTTTAACAAAAAAATTATTGAGTTTTATACCTTCATACAGGACCACTATGCCTCCTAAAAAAGATAAAGGTAAACAAGTTCAGTCTCTTTCTACTCCAGCTAAACAAACCGCTCGTGACTATGCCATGATACCACCACAAATAATATCTACTATGCCTACTACTCTTTCACATCAAACATCAGCCTCTTCATCTTCTTCCTCTCAACCGTCTATCCAAACTAATTATTTTACAAAACCGATAAAACATATTATTAAGACAGGATTATACAAACCGTTATCTTTACAAGAATTGCTCAATATTACCAATCGTATATTTCAGTCAAATCGTTTATACCCAACAGCCGAACCTTTAAAAACACAACAATTCTATGAATTAATTCTTGTTGATTCAAATTCCATAGAACTCAAGCACCATAGGAATTCAAAAGATAATTCAAAAGATAATTCAGATTCCACAGGTGTCCACTGGGACTACTTTTTTGCTAAATAATAGTGAGTCCACTAACACTACTTAATGAAAATGGAAGATTCATTATTTGATGTTCATGTCTAGCAAATTAATATTGTTCTAAACATCATACCAATTGAATAAGATAGAACAATCGATTTTGGCCAAGGCATCTCTACTGATAGCAGCTGCATCTGGATCAAGACATTTTGCAATGGACTTGTCATGAGTTACAATCACACATTTGTGGTGGGAATCTTCTAGGGTCTTCTCATCACACCTAAACAACGAAGATCACTCCACTAAATTTGCAAAATATATCAAGCTGGAAAATGGGACAAACAAGATTAAAGCTTAAATGAAATGATCAGCTGCTGTTCTCAGATGAGACCGAGATTCTCCATCCTTAGGTTCAGAAGAATCAGTATCATCCCCTCTACAAACTCTATATTTCCTAATTGAAGGGTTGCTGCAACAACAATAAAAATTGCATCTTGGGAACAGAAAGTTAAATATATGTTCATCTACAGTACAAAAAAAAACTCTGTACACATGATCCGTAGACATGTTACCCACTCATCAGGACTGCTTCAACATTATCCACAGCCCTCCTAGTTCCAAGTACTCTTTGGCATCATCTATACCATCAAGCTCATAACAGTCACATTGTTTTAGATAATGAAATGTTGTTGGATTCTTCAATTAAATCTTTCAATATTTCGAAGCAAACATAGGAAAATTCAGAAATCAGAAATCCAGAAGGTGGAGCTAGCAGCAATAGGGAATTTACTGCACATGTTAATATTGTTATGGAATTGAGTTCTACCACTCTCTGAATTTGAATTTTGTTGGCCGTGTGTTTTCTTTTGGGAGTCCACCAGGTTGTACAGGCAGCACTCTTTTTCTGAAGTATATGGTATATACTTCATATCCTAGAAAGAATCAAATGCCATGCAGTGCCAATTCCAAGCTGACACTAGCAATAATCGTTATTGATGTAAAAGCACTGAGCTATCAAGGAATCTAAACATTGAGTGTGCCATAACTAAAAGCATGTCCAAGGATTCCATTCCTACTCAAGCAAAAAAGTTTCTCCAAATAAATGCACAATCTAGAACATAGGGGTCCTTATGATGAATTCCTAAGGCCCTGTTTAGTTCTTTTAGTTTCCTGCTGAAAATAAATTAATTGCCCAGCTCCAATAAGCTTCAGAAGTATTGAGAAATATGCAGGAAGTTTGATTTATTTTAAATTGATTAAGTCTTGGTGCAGTAGCAAGGTTGTTCCATTGTAACCAAAGGTCACATCTTCAACTAGGAAAACAATCTTTTGCAATTGTGTATACCTTACCCTTTTCATATCCCACAATATGTGAACCTTATGCACTGTGCGCTCCTTTTCTCTACAAATGTCACACTGACATAATTGTTGGATCGTTGCAAAGTTCTTGAAATGTAGTTTTGGAAAAAAAAGGCATATGATTATATTTCAAACAATGGATTTACCCATTTGAAGAAAGACAATAAGTGTAGCAATAGAAAGGTAAAACAAGCAGAAGTAAACAAGGTATTATTAGGATTAAGAAGCTGAATCTAGCTAAGATGAAATATATGCAGCCTACAATATAAGCGGGATTCTTAGAATAATTATCAATCTAACATAGTCACAATGAATCTTTAAAAATCCAAAGAAGGTGAGTCTTGGCACAACAATCAGTTGGCTCCACTTCAATCCGAAAGTTATGGGCCCAAACCATGTAAACATCATCTCTACAATGAAAGACTACGTATATTTGGCCCTTCCTAGATCCCACAATATAAGACCTTGTGCACTAGATCATTCTTTTTAATGTTTAAACCCCACTAACTTTGCAACTTGTGGAGAGCACTTTAGGAACT
The DNA here is from genome assembly GCA_028571085.2 of Nepenthes alata. Classification (NCBI taxonomy): domain Eukaryota; kingdom Viridiplantae; phylum Streptophyta; class Magnoliopsida; order Caryophyllales; family Nepenthaceae; genus Nepenthes; species Nepenthes alata. The sequence goes on along the minus strand of JAOVVI020014098.1, from coordinate 3,908 downwards.
CACTAGAATGTAGGGGAACCCGTCTATGACATAGGATAAACCAAACCAAGCCTTTTTTGACTAAGTGTAGTCCACTACTTTGATTATTCAGTCTAAATCAGCTGTGTCATAGGTTGTCTCCTCTATTAAGAACCAAATATGCTAGATCATACCAAAAGTTTTCCTTAATGGTACGTTTGGTTGTTGGAATGGAATAAGGTGATAATAGAATAGAAATAGAGTTAAAATTTTTATTCCCATTTTTTGTTGTTAGAATAGAATAATGTGAAAATTGGTATTCCATTGTTTGGTTTGTAGAATAATATGACGAATAAGATGAGAATAGTGATAATAATAATAACGATAATAGTAATAATAATAATAATAAAACAAAATAATAATAATAATACGTAATAATAATAATAATAAAACGTAGTAATAATAATAATAATAATAATAATAATATGAAATAATAATAATATGGAAAAATTATTATTCCCACAAATGTAAGAATAACAATTTTCAGGTAATATTTATTCCCAATTAAATTTGTAACTAAACGGAGGAATTTCTATTATTTCCTCCTTATTTCTTCCAACCAAACATGCTATAAGTCTTATTAATTCTTCCTTTTTCTTCTACTATGGTTGCCATCTCAAATTTCATCCATGTAGAATAATTATGAATCACAAATTTTCTTGTATAGGCACAAACCGCCAAAACATCTTCATCTCCCATTTTTTGCTCATGCTGGTGCCCAACAACCCAACACTACACTCGATGCAACATAATTAGCTTAATACCCACCTTTATATATTTTTCTTTTAAGTTTGAATGGTATTATTTGATCATGTAAGACCCTTGAAGCTCTTTCAACATCATCCAGCCCATTATAATACAATATTTATAAAATATTGTAAGCCTCTTGATTGCCCCTTTCATAAAATATTTAACCAAGATATTTAAAGGAATTCTTTTTTTTGGTTGGCTTTCAATCCCTATCCTCACTGCCCCACTATCTACTTTTCTATTATTATTAAACTTACTTTCCACATATATAGTACCTGTTCAGCTAACTCTAAAACCTTTCGCTTCCAAAGTCTCTCTCTCCAAACTTCCTACTTGATCTTCTCTTGCTCCATTCCCAAAACTATGTTATCTACAAAACATTTATTCACCAATGGATATCATCATGAATGTGTTGTTGGGGTTGGAAGACCCGGATCCACCAGATCCGACAGCAGCAGAAAACCCGAATCCCCCCGTTATCGACAACCACCATTTAGTAGGAACAAGGGATGCACGACATTTTTTACGTGAAAATCCCTTCCGAAATCGAAGAGGAAAAACCACGGGACACAGAGTTGACAACAAATCCATTATGTGAAAATAGGTTACAAACCTCCAAGATAGAGTATCCGCTACACACCTGAGAATAACAAAGGAAAATTTCACCGGAGTAAACGGAAAACACTCCACTCTTTTACTCTCATGTTTCTCTTTCCTCTCATTCTCACTGATGGTGCACTCCTCTCTTGTTCCTTCACAACTCATTTGCTCAATACTCTCACTGCTTCTCTGATACCACTTGTTGGGCCTCACGTCGGACAGAATGATAAACAGTGAAAGGGAAGAGGAGGAAGAAGCACACACAGATTTACATGGAAACCCTAGAACCAAGGGAAAAACTACGGGAGCAGAGTCGACAGCAAATTCACTATGTGAAAATAAGTTACAAACCTCCAAGATGGAGTATCCGCTACACACCCGAGAATAACAAAGGAAAACCTCACCGGAGTAAACGGAAAACACTCCACTTTTTTACTCTCCTGTTTTTTTTTCTTCTCCTTCTCACTGGAACCCCCCCGTCAATATTTCTTATTGACCGCCTTCCAGCTATACGGAGAACTTGACCGTTCTCCATAGCCATCCGGTCAACCTTTCTTATTGACCGTCTTGCTACCAGTCCGCCGTCCTGCAGCACTCCTGTGACCCTCAGACGGTCAACCTCCTGTTTACCGGATTCACGCGGGCCGTCTGCCGGTCAATCTCCATTGACCGTCCACTGTTCTCCTCCGGTCAACATCCCGTTGACCGGAAACAGTTCTCCAAATTTGTTCTCCACAAATCCTCCGATAACAAACTAGTTTGTTGGGTTACCCACAAGGGAGTGACCAGACCCAACATGTGTTTGGACATTTCATCATAGCCAAGGCAAATATAAGCTCCTAAAGATGACCACTAGTTTAAACCAAACATAATAGAAAAATATTTGTCTTCTCTGCATGTTACCTTGTAAGTCTACATCCTATCATATATATCTTTCATAACCTGGATGCATGCAACTGAAACTCCATTTTTCTCCAAATTTTCTATAATAATTCTCTCATGGTATGTTTGGTTTGAGGGAATAGACATTATATTCTCACTTTATTACTAGTAAAATAATTATTTCACAGTTTGATTACTCATTTGGAAAAAATAAAAATTCCCAAATGAATATTTATTTTGCAAAACAAGAAATAAAAAAATAACTTTTCTTTGGTATTATTTATTTCTTATATTTAAAAAACATTTATTTTCAACCTAATTACTATTCTACCCATCCTAAACCCTTCTGCCACCAAATCTAAACTTTTTTTCACTGTGCCTCCTTCTTCAAGACTCCAACAGCACGTGTCCTTTCAAAATCATGGCCGTTGCAACTTCGTCTCCTACACCATCTCTGCTGCATCATCATTCCTTCTTCACATTTTCTTCACTTCTTCACATTCCTTCTTCACATTCATTCATTGTCTCTTCTTCTCTTTCTCATCCGATTTCATCGTCATCTCCTTCACTGCTGCCATCACCATTGCCAATCGTGAGAAATCTCCTTATCCTTCACCTTACTTAGAAAAACTTGGTATGTTTAACTTGAAATCCCTATTTTTTTGAAACCAAATTTGCACTCGATTAGTGGAGGAAGGGTTGATGCCCACACAGATACCAAGTTTTCTAACAATGTACCTGCAGATGCTTACAAATGGTGCATCGGAGCTGTATATGACTGCTCTTGACCCTTCAGTAAAGCATAAATTATTTAAGTACTAGATTTAGTGCTCTTCGTTCCTTGTTTGTTGTCCCTATAACCAGAGTTTAGTTTGAAAATATATATTGTTGTTAAGTATGTAGCACCACTACTAGTTCATGAAATCAGATCATTATAGTTAGTGCATTCAGTTTTACAACATCAGTTGTGGGTGCTTAATACATATACTGGCTACTGTATTATATTTTGGAACCAGTTTGTTGCAATGGGAAATTATTATTATTGGGTGCTTTTTTTTAAAACAATTTTGCTGGTTATCGTATCAAGAGCGAGCTTCATATCCTCCATTTTGAGTGATTTTTTTTTTCAGTGATGATGTTTTGGGACAAGTTTAATACAATTGGTTTTCTTTCTAATGACAATGTTGCATTCCTTTTTTAGTGATTTGTACTAATTTGAAAAACTTAAACTAACTTTTTGTTCCTATATTTGCATATGTTGTGATTTGTCTTTGCAATTAATGAATCAATTATACTTCAACTTGTCTAATGAGGGGGAAGAAAAAGAAGATAGCAGCATGGACTAACATTTGTTATATTATTTGATAGTTTTTATGTGTATTAAGTGCAATTTCAAGTATTGAACACCATAGGCTTATATTTACAAGGTATTACAGGCTTATATTTACAAGGTATTACAGATTTGATTTTTATAGAAAAAGAGAATACATTAATAAAATCATGCACGATAGTAATGTCATTTGCATTAATATGTTAAGAATGAGCAGGCCCATATTCTTCAAGTTTATGAGATGTTAAAAAATATTAGATGATTTCATCCATCGAAACACACGCTTGTTGATGAGCAAGTGGCAATGTTCTTACATATTATTGCACAT
>JAOVVI020014097.1:0-11618 GCA_028571085.2 Nepenthes alata | reverse complement strand
GGCTCCGCACGGTTTTACTCTTGGCAGGCGGCCTCCACCGCCCCTAAAATGCGTCTCCTAGAGTGGCGCAGCGCGAAATAGCGTGGTGAGATATTGTCCTCTTTGGCCATCCGCAGACCTCATGGTTTTCTCCTGGCGAACCCCCCACAGGCTCCCAGGACGCGTCTCCATGGGAAAGGTATCCACGCCTCTATAAGAACGTGTTTCGTGCCCCTTTCCAATCTGATGTGGGACATCACAGTCCACCCCCTCAAAGAGGCCCAGCGTCATCACTGGCACACCAAACCCGGGTCCCGGCTCTGATACACTTGTATCGTCCCCAGGCACCCGCATAAAGATATTGTCCTCTTTGACAGCCACACAAGTTCCGCACTGTTTTGCTCTTGGCAGGCAGCCTCCACCGCCCCCAAAATGCGTCTCCCAGAGTAGCACAGCAGCGGCACAGTGTGGCGAGATATTGTCCTCTTTGGGCATCCACAGGCCTCAAGGTTTTCTCCTCGCGAGCCCCCCACAAGCTTCCAGGCCTCTGTAAGAGTGCATTTCATGCCCCCTTCCAATCCGATGTGGGACATCACACCTATGACTATCTTCGGGTATTTTGTTGTAAGGCCTTTATTCACATCCTAAAGGATGAGATGGGTTCATTACATGAGAACTATACATTCGAACTAGCTAAACTACCTAAGGGGAAGAGAGCCCTAAAGAACAAATGGATCTTCCGTTTGAAGATCGAAGAAGGTACATCCCAACCAAGGTACAAGGCAAGGCTGGCGGTGAAGGGCTTGAACGAGCACAAAGGGGTTAACTTTGATAAAATTTTTACCCCAGTTGTAAAAATATCCTATATATGGGTGGTGCTTGGCTTGGTTGTTGTCCTAGATTCGGAGGTAGAGAAACTAGATATCCAGACAGCATTTCTCCACAGTGACCTTGAGGAAGAAATCTATATGGAGCAACTGGAGGAATTTCAGGCCAAGGGGAAGGAACAACTGGTGTGTTGTCTCAGAAAATGGCTGTATAAATTGAAACAGGCTCCACGTCAATGGTACGAGAAATTCAAGTATGTTATGGTGGATCAAGGCTACCGAAAGACTACTTCATACCATTGCGTCTTTGTTCAAAGTTTTTCAGAAGATGACTTTGTCGTCCTTCTCCTCTATGTGGACAATATACTGATCGTTGGATGAAACGGTACTCGGATTAAGGAGTTGAAGTAGCAGCTTGGGCAGTCATTTGCCATGAAGGACTTGGGGCCGACGAAACAGATTCTGGACATTAGAATATTTTGTAACCACAAGAATAAGAAACTCTGACTGTCCCAAGAAAGCTATGTTGAGAAAATATTTCAACGGTTTAAAACAAAAAGGTCCAAGCCAGTTAACAACACACTGGCCAACCACTTTAGGTTGAGCAGTAGGCAGTGTCCAACCTTGGATTTTGAGAAAGCTGCCATGAGATGCGCGCCATACTCTTCAACAATAGGGAGTTTGATGTATACTATGGTATACACGAGGCCAGATATTGCACACGCGATCAGCACTGTTAGCAAGTTTCTCTCAAATCCCAGAAAGGAGTATTGGTCTACTGTAAAGTAGATTTTGAGATATCTCCAGGAAACTTCAAAAATGTGTCTGTGTTTTAGAAGTGACAAGCTCCAGTTGATTAGTTACACATACACGGATATGGCCGGAGACGTTAACTCTTAAAAGTCCACTTCGGGATATTTGATCAAGTTTGCAGGAGGAGCAGTTTCCTGGCAGTTTAAGATACAAAAGTGCGTTGCTCTCTCCACCATAGAGGAAGAATTTATCACAGTCATATTTACAAGTAAGGAGAAGTTGTGGATGAAAAGATCATTCAAGAATTGGGCCTCAAGTAGGACAAGTATGTTGTGCTTTGTGACAGCTAAAGCAGTATACATCTGTGTAAGAACTCCTCATTCCATTCAAGATTAAAATATATTGATGTTCGATACTATTGGATGAGAAATGTTATTGATGAATGACTGCTGTCATTAGAAAAAATCGAACAGAAGAAGACGAGTCAAATATGCTGACCAAAGTATTGTCCAAGGGACAGCCTGAAACGTGTTGTGACATAGGTGGTCTGACTAATTTGGTTCCCACACAGTCGTGAGAAGAAGTCTTTTGGGATCACTCCCGTGTTGGAAAATGCCGGACTGAAATTTTCCAGAGTGAAAATGCCAGCTTGGAATATGTTAGAGTGAAAATCCATAATGAAAATGCCGGTTTGGAAATTTTTGGAGTGGAATAATGCCGGAGTGAAAATACCGGAGTGAAAAGGCCGATTTGAAATTTTTCAGAGTGGAATAATGCCTGAGTGAAAATACCGGAGTGAAAAGACCGATTTGAAAAAAGCCAGAGTAAAAATGGTCAGTTGTGCCAAAATATCCCGTTAGCGCAAAATGGTCGGTTACGCCAAAATGTCCGGTTAGCGCAAAATGGCCGATTGGAAGGAAATGGCCGATTGCAATGAATTTCCAAAATGCAAGGTAGGCATTGAATTCTAGAATGCAAGGCAGGAATAGAATTTTGGAATGCAAGGCAGGAATGAAAAGTCAGAATGGTTTTACCGGTATGCTTTTACCGATTTGCTTTTGCTGGTATGGTTTTACCGGTATGGAATGCCGATATGTTTTGGATGGAATGGTTGGAAATTTCGGAATGCAGTTGGCCAATCTAAAGCAAAAGTGTGAGGATTTTGATCAACGCCTTGAAACTATGGAAAGTTAGTCACCTACAACATCTACGCAATCAGCTTTTTTAGAAAGGAGAGTTGACTCTCAGAGTTAGTAATTGATTGGTTCAGCAACTCAACTCCTGCTGTCAGTGTGGCGATTAGTAGAGCTACTGGGAAAAATTGGAGACAGGTTGCAGAGTTGATGGTAGGTTTTGTACACACGCAACCTGCCTATTGGACAGATGGTATCCGGGTAAAATTTCTATATATATGCATGCTGGGCATCCAAGTGATGGACACATAGAGTGAGAGAAGTGAGAAGGAGAAAAACTTAAGAGAGATTAAGGAGTAACTAGACTTTACTCTTGTATTCTTGCTCTTCGTTTTTGTTCTCAGCTCTTAAAGGGTTTCTGTAACCAAAAAGGGCTTTTATAACCATTTTTATATAGTGATACTTATTTTGTGGACTAAATGTCTCGTGATTTTTTCCTCTTATTTTAGAAGAGGGCTTTCCATGTAAATATTTGGTGTTATTGTTGCTCTCTCTCTCACATTCCTCTATCGTGTGTGTGTGTTTGTGCATTCCATCATTCCTGACCGCCTCTGTTGTCCGATCGGTAACTATTTTTCCCAACAATTACAACTACTCTACATGTTTATTTCTCATGAATGCGCTATCTCTTACTTCATTTTATTCTTTTTGAATATGGTAACCTTTGATTTGTCATATTATAGTGTGTTGTATAAGCTTAAAACTTTTCTGAAGGCATGTCAAATGGTGGCCATGTAAGATATCAACATCTAGTGAAAAATTCATGGAAGTTGTTTTATGTATTGAAAGCTGCCAAGGGATGTAACCCGGTAATGCTGAAAACCAGGTATGTGGTGTAAAGAATATTATGAGTAACTTCCAGAATAATGCCATTGGTCTCAAATATAAATTGGAACTAACTCCGTTATTAAGAATATGCTTGAAACAAGGTATGCAACTAACTCTAATTTAATTGGAATGCCTGTCTGACATGGGTCTCAGTCAAATGTCATGGAGGCTCGCGGTGGTCTTGTGGGTGTGGTAATGGGATATGGGAGTGGCCCGAGATTAAGAAGATCGCCCGTTGATCGAGAAAATATGCTGCAGAGAACTGCCAGGCATGGCAGAAGAAGGGGACAATTTCAGAGAAGTATGTTACCTTCTTGACATCGGAGGACTCCTCTAAGAGATATTACATCTGTTTTGACGGTATTTTTCTTCCAGCCTATGACATGTTTATTGATCGAAATTAAAGTTTGCTTTTGTTTTCATTGGTGGTGATTGAATCAGAAGAAGGTCGACACCGCTAGATCCACCCTTTGCTTTGAGACCGACAAGATAGACAAAGCTAGAGTTGCTGGTGGTTCTGTTGATCTCCTCGACGCGGCCAAATTATACGGAAATCTTGAGGATAAAAGCTTTGGCAAGTATGTTGATAAGACTAAGGATTACCTCAATCAGTACCTCCATAAGCTACTAATCTCCGTGTTGGAAAAAGGATAATGACTAGTCAGACAAATCCGAGTCGGACAAGAATGATACACACAAACACACACGATAGAGGACTATAAAAGAAAGAACAAAAATACACATTTTTTACGTGACAAATATTCTTCTACAATAAGAGAAAAAAATCACGGGACATTTAGTCCACAAACTGATTTCACTATGCGAGTATGGTTACGAAAATCTTTTGGCTACACAAACTCTTAGAGAGCTGAAAATAAAAATAAGAGTAAGAATACAAGAGTAAAGAATGACTATTCATTGTTCTCTCTTACGTATTTCTCCTTTTCACTTCTCTGCACTTTGCTTGCATGCCCGACATGCATATATATACAAATTTGACTTGGCTACCGCCTACCCATTAGGCAGGTTACATGTATGCAAAATCTACCACCAACTCTACAACCTACCACCAACTCTACTAAGCGTTATTCTGCTGGAAGGAGTTGACCTGCTCAACTAATCAGTTGCCAACTCTGAGAGTCAACTTCCCTTTTATGAAAAAATTGATTGCACAAAAACTACAAGTGACCAACTTTCCAATTACAATTTCCAGGCATTGACCAAGAGTCCTCGGGCTTATTACCATGTCCTGGGCCCTTCACTGGTGTTCCTTCCACTTCGGCCAAGAGAACACCATTCTGGCCAACTTTCATTCCGAAAATCCATTCCGACCAATTTTCATTTCAAAAATCCATTCCAGCCAGTTTTCATTTCAGAAATCCATTCCGACCAATTTCATTTCGAAAATCCACCCTCGACCAATTTCATTCCAGAAAATCATTCCAGAATTTTTCACACGGGAGTGATCTCAACAAACTTTCCCTCATGATCATGTAGGAACCCAATAAGTCTGATCAGTTGTCACAACAAGTTTTAAGCTTTCCTTTGGGCAATACCTTCATCATCATGCCCGACCCATTTTCTTCAGTTTGGACTTTCTCTAGTAACATTATCTCATTCAATGATATCGAACATCAATATGCTTTGATTTCGAATGGAATGAGAAATTCTTGTAGAGATGTATGGTACTTTGGTTGTCACAAAGTACCACATACTTCTCCTGCTTGAAGCCCAATTCTTAAATGAACTTCTTCATCCACAACATTTCCTTGCTCACTTCCGTCACTGTCATAATTCGACCTCACTAGTCGAGAAAGCCACATACTTTTACAGCTTTGATTGCCAAGAGACGGCACCTCCTACAAACTTGACTAGGTATCCTGAAGTGGACTTCCTAAAGTCAACATCACCTGCCATGTTAGCATCGGTATATTCGACCAGTTAAGGCTTGTTGCTTCTAAAGCACAAGCACATCTTAGAAGTCCCTCGGATATATCTCAAAATCCACTTTACTATTGGCCAATTCTTTGTTCCTAAATTTGATAGGAACTAGCTAACAATGCTAACAGCATGTGCAATGTCCGACCTCGTGTATACCATGGCATACATTAAGCTTCCTACGGCTAAAGAGTAGGGTACGCTTCTCATATTCACCTTCTCATCATTGGAGGTCGGATACTGCCGACTGCTCAACCTGAAGTTGTTTTCCAGGGAGGTGCTCACTGGCTTAGACTTCTCCATTTTTAAGCACTACAGTACTTTCTCTATATAACTCTCCTAGGACAACCACAATTTCTTTTCCTTGCGGTCGTAAAATATTTTAATACCTAAAATCTACTTCGCCTGCCCCAAGTCCTTCACGGCAAAAGACTGCTTAAGCTGTTGTTTTAACTCCATTATCCGAGCACCATTTTGCCCAACGATCAGTATGTCGTCAACATAAAGTAGAAGGATGATGAAGTCATACTCAAGGAATCTTTGTACAAATGCACAATGGTTCGAAATAGTCTTGCGGTATCCTTAACTAGTCATGATAGACTCAAACTTCTTATACTATTGTCTTGGAGCTTGTTTTAGTCCGTACAGGCCCTTCCTCAGATAACATATTTGTCATTCTTTTCCCTTGACCCGAAATCCCTTGAGTTGCTTCATATAAATTTTCTCCTCAAGGTCACAATGCAGGAATGCCATCCAGACATGTAGCAGCTCCACCTCCAAATCTAGGACAACGGCCAAACCAAGCATCACCCAAATAGAGGATATTTTTACAATTTGGGCAAAACTTTTATCAAAATCGACCCTTTTACACTAGTTGAAGCCCTTCACCACCAGCCTAGCCTTGTACCTCGATTGTGAGGTGCTTTCCTTGGTCTTTAGATGGAAGACCCATTTGTTCTTCAGGGCTCTCTTCCCCCTTGGCAATTCAGCTAGCTTGAACATATGATTCTCATATAGTAAGCTCATCTCGTCCAGCATGGCTTCCTTCCATTTTGTACTATGTTCGCCTTCCATGGCTTCTTTAAAACTCTCTGGCTCTCCTCCTTCAGGGAGTAAAACGTACTCACTGGTTGACAGGTGAACAAACAGCTAACGTTCCTTTGAGAATCTTCGGATAGTAACCTCCTTAGCCAGCTGAGGAGTGACATTATCCACGTTTTTGTCCGACACTAGTATTTCCTCATTATCATCTCTTGCCCTACCTTAGCCATCAACCTCTTGACAAAGAGGTTCCGGTCGAATAATATCAACACTTGTCTATTAGTCCAACCAGTATCTGACACTCCCTTCTTTTCTTTCTCAGTATTTTCAATGATATCTCCTTCGACAAAGACCACATCCCTCGACCAGACAAACTTTTTGTCAACTAAGTCATAGAATCTGAATCCCAGTTCATCTTTCCTGTAGCCCATAAAGACGCATTTCATCATCTTTGGCTCTACTTTAGTCCTTTTATCCTTCGGGATGTGAACAGAATCCTTACACCCAAACACTCGAAGGTGGTCATAGAATAACTCCTTTCCAAACCACATATTCTCCAGGACTTCACCATTCAATAGTCTACTAGGTGATCTGTTGATAACATAGGACGCCGTCCTCAAGGCTTCTACCCAGAAGGATTCTAGGAATTTTGCTTCAGATAGCAAGCACCTGACCCTCTCCATCAATGTACGGTTTATCCGCTCAGCCACGCCGTTCAACTGTGGTGTCTTTAGTTGTGTCTTCTGATACTCAAATGCCATGAGACTAACAGTAGGTATCAAATGCCCTAATATACGCTTCGCCATTGTTGCTCCGAATGCACTTTAGCTTTCTTTCAATCTCTCATTCAACTAGAGTATGAAAATGCTTAAATACTCTTAGGACTTAATCCTTAGTTTTGAGTGGGCATACCCACAACTTCCTTGAGCAATCATCAATCAATGAGACAAAATATTGTGTACCACCAAATGACTTCTCTTTGAATGACCCACACACATCAGTGTGTACGAGCTCAAGTACCTTGGCCTCCTTGGAGGGCGAGTCTCCTCAAAACGAGACTCGATGTCGTTTCTCAGTCATGCAGTGAAGACAAGTCATCAGGCCAGTTTCCTTCACTCCTCGAATAAGACTCGTTCTAGCCAGGTTGCTCATTCCCTTTTTACTCATGTGGCCTAGGCGACTGTGCTAAAAATTAGTGGACCCCTCACTGCTAGCAACATTTATTTCTCTGGCCATAGCAGAGGCTTGCAACACTTCCGCGGGCAACTAGAGAACCTTTAGTCAGCTTACACGTTCCTTCGCTGAAGATGTTACAAAATCTCTCATCATATAATCTGCCTGCTGAGATTATGTTCATATGAATATCACGGACATGTCGAATGTCCCTCAACAGCAGTCTGGTCCCGTTATTAGTGACGAGAGACACATCGCCACATCCAACTACCCTTGACATTTCTTTATTTTTCATCTTCAACACTCCAAAATCACCGGAGTGTAAGATGAGAAGAGCTCTCTTCGAGACATGACATGTAGGGACGCTCCAACGTCCACTACCCAGCCATTCTCCTGCTCAACCACATTCACCACATCATTCATATCACAAGTTAACAAGAGGTCTTCACCAGTGACAACTGAAACTGAGGCCTTCTCCTCACCTCGTCCCTTTTCGCCTTTGTTCTCCTTTCCTTCACCATTGTTGTCACGCCTCCATTTGTAACAGTGCTTCTTGATGTGGCCTTTCATATCACAATAGTGGCACTCAAGGTTTTGATACCCTGAGTGATAGTTGTTCCACCCTTTTTCTCTAGATTTTGGGCCACGTCCTTTACTCCTTTTCCTGGACTCTGTGACCAATAGATCGGAGTGTTGAGAGAAGGAAGCCTACGATCGGTGCCTCATCTCCTTATTCAGCATAGCTCCATTCACCATCTTAAAGGTCACCGTGCCATTTGGAACGGTATTGGCAGTGGTGATCCATATTACCTCCCATGAATCTGGTAGGGTAGTGAGGAGCCACAGTCCCAATACTTCATCTTGAAACTTGATGCCCATGTCATTTAACCGGTCAACATACCCTTGAAATTCATTTAGGTGGTCGACAACGGGTGTCCCCTCCTTATATTTCACTTGTATCAGCTCGTGCAAGTGAAATAGCTTATTGTTGCCAATTTTAGAAGCATAGAGAGTTTCTAGCTTCTCCTACAGCGTCTTCGCATCCATCTCATTTTAGATGTGATTATACACATTATCGTCTACAGACTATAGGATGTAACAGCAAACCTGCTTGTGCTTAAAGCCCCACTCTTCTTCTGATTTTTCTCGGGCTTTTGCGCTGTAAATATAGGAAGATGCATAGTTTTTACAAATAGTAGGTCGACCATCTTGCTCTTCCACGTATCGTAGTTTGTGACGTTCAAAAACATTATCTTGTTTCCTACCTCCATTAGTTTCAGCAAAGTTTAACACCGGCCTAAAGTACCACGTCTCTAATACCACTTGTTGGGAAAAAGGATAATGGCTGGGTGGACAAATTCAAGTCGAATAAGAATGATACACACAAACACACACGATAGAGGAACAGGAGAGAAAGAGAAAGAATATATAATTTTTACATAAAAATTTCTCTTTTAAAATAAGAGAAAAAAATCACGAGCCACTTAGTTTACAATCTGATTTCACTATGTGAGTATAGTTATAGAAACCCTTTTAGCTACACAAGCCCTTAGAGAGTTGAGAATGAAAATAAGAGCAATAATATAAGAGTAAAGAATGACTACTTTTTTTTCGGTAAGAGTAAAGAATGACTACTCCTTGTTTTCTCTTACGTTTTTCTTCTTATCACATCTCTACACTTTTCTTGCATGCCCAGCATACATATATATACAAATTTGACCTAGTTGCCGCTTACCCAATAGGTAGGTTGCATGTGTATAAAACCTACCACCAACTCTACTGTGACGGAACGGATTCTTATCCTATAAAGATCTTCCGTCAATAAGCAAACAAAATTAATATTCATAAAATCTACTGAAATTTTGGTAGAGTTTCCTCTACAATTGGACTGAAACCAAAATTTATAACCTGTTTAAAAAACCTGAATCAAGCACACAACTAAACAAATACCACAATTCATCCGACAACACACATACACAGAATCCCAAACTGTCATTGGCCATGACTCCAATACAATATTCCTAACTTCTGTATTGAATCTAAATTGATATGCCATCTAGGACCAAAATAAATATAAACATCAAAACAATACGGAAATGTCTATAGCCATAAATTAATCTTACGGAAGTAAAAATAATACTATCACGAAATGGATCCTAACCTTATAGGACCCTCCGTCAGACAGATACAGAACAGGATCCATCAATTTAAATCCTTTAAATTTTTACATAAATTTTGACAGAGCCCCTTCTGTAACTAGACAGAAACTAGAAATACAACCTGTATATTTAATAACATGTATAATATAAATCCATATAAAATAGCCTATCCAAGCACACAACTAACCAAATATAATAATTCACATCCTACAACACACATTCACAGGATCTCAAACGCCATCCATGGCTTTAGATCAATTATTCTATCTACTATATCAGAACTCATATGAGAGATGCCATCTATGACATGTACAGAAACCAGAAAAATATATGGCGGAAGCACCTATAAGCTTAACAGAAACCTGTGGAAGCATAAATAACGTTTTAACAGTTTACAAAATAAGCTACAATTACTTATACATAATTTCATTTACAAAACTCTATGGCACATGCAGAACTGTTAGAATCTCCCAAAATATTACTCCAAGGTAACCTTCAAGGCTTCACCAAGGCTCCAGAACCTTCCTTGCTAAACTCTCTAGCTGCCTGATCGTCCAGTATCTTCACTATATCCTTATCTAAAGGGAAAAAATAAAATAGTGAGTCGAAGCCTAACAAGGTACTAAAACATACAAAACATAATGCTCTCATACATAACATAATACAGTAAGGCAGTTATATTAGCATACAAGGCATGAATGCGATAAGATAGTAATTACGTAAGCATTCTTAGGTTATAAATACATGTGGGCAGAAATATGTATGATAATCATGAGAAAAGCCTGATTTCCATATAAACAGGTCTCAGAAAATATAAATCATGTTGGGATAAAAAAACACAGTAATAACAGGTCTAAAGAACAGGAGCAGTTCATAAAAATATGAGAAAAGTATGATTCTATTTAAACATGGATCAGAGTTCATAAAACAGTTCCAAATCAGATTTGTTTCTTCAGAAAACTCTAGTTTAATATCCTAGGGACCCAACTAGCGTACCCTACTAGCCGAGGGGGCAAATAATTGGGGATAGATTGTGTTTACTCCACACAATCCATGGCCAAAATCAGTGCTATACTATGACGGACCGACCACATTCCACCACATAGGGCCGTCATCAAGCCTATCCTTTCTATTATATACAGTATAAACAATAACTAGATGGACATAAAAATTTTTCTTTTCTTTTATATATACCTTTCGTTACGTACACAGGATCGCTTAAGGCTGAATTCCTTGAGTTGGCCATCACAGTTTTTAATTTCATACTTGGCCGACCAACATTGAGGTTGGTCGGATACGAAGTCTTTGACATGAAATGAGATGCTACTAGAAATATCAACTTCATTCTTCCATATTATAATTACGAAAACATACTAACATCCATAAATTCTTTTACAGAGGAAATATTTTACAAGTCCTCCTCAAAACATCAAAAGGAAATACATCAATTCTTTCACTGATCAGCTCCGGCTAGCTATGCCGTCTAGTTACTCCATATGACTCTATTCGATTTTATCCTCCATAAGCTTCTCATCATCTGAAAAATGGCAAGAGTGAGCTACAAAGCCCGGCAAGGTACCCACATGCAAAAAACATTAACATACATATAATCGGATCAAAGTAGAGGTTCATAACATAAGCTTAGCATATGAAAAGTCATCATATCAATTCTTCTTAAGTTCAGAAATCCTTGTTCTTCTTCTTATTATCTTGCCTTCAGAAATTCA
>JAOVVI020014096.1:0-11618 GCA_028571085.2 Nepenthes alata | reverse complement strand
GTCATCCGGATCCTGCTCATGATCACGGTGTCAGGGTCTGTAATTACGTCGACGCGGGGCTTGATGACCTTGTCTGCGTCGATAGGTCGCATTATGGGATGCGTCAAAGTTGTCAGCATCCGATGAGTGAGACCCTATTTTCAAAGTGGCAACTCGATTTGCGAGATACAAATTGGTTTGATGAGTCGTAGCCAAGTTAGTTTGAATGGCCAAAAGGTGGTCTTGCAATTGGTGTTAGTGGGAAACTAATTGAGCTAATTGTTGACTCAAAATTTCAAATTGGTTAGAGTCCATAATTAGGTCCAGGGTAATATTGAAAATAATTCGACCACTTCGCAAGTGCATACAACACCAATACAGCTAATGAAGTCGAGATCAATGAACAATTGAGACAATCTAAGTCAATAAAAAAATAATTTTTTTTATTGAGATTTTGTATGGTTCAGATCATACAAACTAATATTGCTAATCTATTAAAAATTATAAAGTAAGAATCAATTGCAATCAGAGTGTGTCAAACGTAACGTAGTGAGAGGATGTGAAAGAATTTTTTTTTTGGCAATAAAATGGTACGTGCAAATAAAATTAAATACTATTAAAGATAAACAAAATATGTTACCCAAAAAGAAAATGAAACAAACACGCCTAGAGATGGTCTGATCCGCTTGTTGAGATTGCCTTAGAGACCATCTAATCTGCTTGTTTGAAACTGCCTTGTGATGGGATTTTCGACTATGTAAATTTTATCTGCTGTTTATTTCTCTCTTTTTTTTTCTCCCTTTTTTGTTTCCTCTTTTTTTTTTTCTTTTTTTTTCCTCTCCTTTTTTTTCTTTTTTTTTCTTTGCTTTTATTTCACGCACCTTTTGTGTTTACTGCTTTTGTTACCCTTCTCGGCCTCAAAGCACAGACGCAGAGAGAAAGAGGAGAGGCGGTGGCAGTGACGGCGACGGCGATGAAGGTGACGACGAAGACGAACACAGACGAGGATGATGACACGAAGATAACGAAGATGCAAACGAAGAATCGGTTCAACCCGATTCGTGACTTCTCTCGCTACGCCCTTTCTTTGGCATTTTTTTTGAAGGAAGGTGGATGCTAGGGTTTTGGGACGGTCTCGGCTCGAGCATGTGGGTAGGTTTACTTCAGTGATGATGGTGGAGTTGGGTAGCAGGGTGGTGGTTGGTTAGGGTTTTAGGGCACAGGGTAGCGATTGATTAGGGTTTAGGGTAAGTGGGCGATGCAGGTCTCGGAAGGTTTGGGTGGCCGGTATGATTTAGCTTGACGTCGACGAGAGGGTTGGAGGTCGTGGTGGTCAGCAGGGATGTGGAGGACGGTTTCGGCGGCGACGGGTTCTGCCTCCGGTTGTGACAGCGGCGCCGACTGCGAATGCTTCGTCGGCGTTGGTTGCTGCTTCGAATGGCACTGCCTCCTTGGTTGATGCAGGGATGCAGAGAATGGGTCCCTGCTTCTATGCTTGCTTCTCTATTTTTTTTTCTTCCACAAACAAAACACTGTTTCGTTTTGTTTTTTTCGTTTGACAGAGGCAGGCACAAGAAAAAAAATCACACTTTGTTTTTTTTTTTGACAATATAAAGAGGAGGCAGTGGCGGTGGAGATGGGACTGCTGGCAGAAGCACAGAAGACCTTTGTAGGGTGGCGGGACAGTGGAGATGGTGGTACGGTGGGTTGCTAGTTGCGGGATGTTGTGTGGTTGGTTAGTGGGTATGGGAAGGTGTTGTTACTGACGGCAAAAAGATAGGATTTTTATCTCTGATATCAATTTGATGTAGGAAGGAGGGAAAAAGTAGAAAGAAGAGCTATAGAGGGGTAGAGACAAGAACAAAGATTAGAGGGGTAGAGACAAGAAGGAGAAGACACCAAGGGAGAGAGGGGAAAGGAAGTCACAATTGCTCAATTGCAATTAATTTCTCAAACATTTAATCATCAATCATCAATTCTAAAACAATAGAAATAGGGTTTCTTATATAGATAACCCGATGTCTAAGAAAATTGAAAACAAAATTATAATAAAATAACTTCAAAAGTGGAAAGGAAATCAAATGAAAAATAAAATCAAATCTAATTAATAATTAAAATTGTTATGGAAATAAAATCAAAACTAATTTGGAAGGTAAATCAAAGAAAATATTCGTCTCGGATGTCCGCATCAGTTTTCCTCTGGATTTGAGAGGGTTTCCACATAAGCTGCGCCATTCTCTCTTTCTCTACCATTTCCTGGTTTTGGTTTTCTGCTCAAACAATTTGTGGGTTTCCTGTGTTTGTCATAACAGTTTTTTTCTCGCAATACAGGAAGTGAAAGCTTTCTGATACACTATAAAAGATTATACAATCAGAAGGCAGTAAAATGCCTTCAATCTTCAACATACCTGTTATGCACAAAACACAACCGCCGAGGGCCGACCACGCCTGTTTATTGTTCTTCTTGAAGAAAAAATAGATGTAAGCCGGATTAACTGCCCTTAAGACAGCAATCCCACAAGTGAATAGGTTGTATATTCCAACAGATCCGAGAGAAAAGAACCATAGAAAAAGCACAGGAGCAAATGTTATGCCCACTTTGCTGGTCCCAAATCTCTGTATGCTGAATAACCCAACAAGGATTACTATGGACACAATAACCACAGCATCTGCAAATAAACACATCATATCGTATGTCATCTCCCACAAAAGCTACTATTTATCAGCAATCTTGTTTCCATTCTAGCACAATGCTATGAAATGTTCCCTTGGTTAATGCCAATATTGGCTGATATGTATCAGTATTTACACTCCCCTATATCGATATTTTCTAATACCGTGACATATCATGATATGTTTATATATTGGTAATGGTATATCATGATACATCGGATGGTATTCAAAATATCGACCAATACGACCTATCAGCATATGATTTTTTAAAAAAATTCATTATGATTAATTCAATACTAATACGTATAGTCTAACACCGATACGCATAGTCCAATACCAATATGGCTGTGAAATATTAATACCAAAATTTTCTTTCATAAACCAACCCTCTAAATTTTCCCAAATTAAAATTTTTCAAAAGTATCACATTGCAAAAGACTTGTGTGGCATGTACTGGGTATCTCTTTCTTATCCAAAAAAAGTTCATTATTTCAAGTTTATCCACTCCAGAAGCTGTCCTAATCCACAGTCCAAGAAGAATCCACGCGTGTCAAATTTTATTTCTTGCTTATTTGGTCACACTCTGATATGTTTTGGATATGTTTAAATTTGTAAAGGTTAAAAAAAAATTGGTGTTAGTAATATAAATTAGGTAAAATTTGAGCTGCTCTAGAAATTGTTATACCCAACTCATTTATAATGGCCTCACTGCTAATCTATATATTGCTTCTTATGTATTTATTTTGAGTAGGAAAAACAAGAAATGTACATTAGCGTTGTTCACTAATTATGTTTTCACATAAAAGAAATAAATCATAAATTTTAGTTAACATGTCCCCAAGACATTATATCATCGGTGATTTTTTATGTTTTTTTTAATTATTTATGGATGGGGTGTTTGTTGCAAACATGTTAAATAAATTGCAATTAATTAGATTTAGTAATTTTTATAATTTTTGACTATAAAAATTACTAAATATCTGATCCCTCTCCCAGCCAAATTGCCCAGCATTGCCCCTCCCGACTACCTGCCCTCTGCCAAATCTCCCCCTCCCAAAAATCACCCTGACCCACACGTTTTCTCTCTCCTCAAATCGTGGCCCCTCCACGCGATTTCTCCCTTCAAACTTGCAGCACTGTCTGCACGATTTATCCCCTCTCTCTCCTACCTGTCAAAAACACCCCTTTCTTGTAACATGTTTTAAACAAACACCCCATCCAAAAATATATTTTTTAAAAATTCCTCATGTCCTCTTCCTTAGAAAAATATTGTGTTAGTGGTTGGTGACTTGTCATGTCCATATCCCATGTCGGTGTTCATGCTTCTCAGGTTAGTTCTCGTGCTTCTCTTATGGTGAACACTAGATAAGACATGAGGTCTCAAACAGCTCTCTGATTCTATCAGTGGCTGCCTAACTGGCAAACTTTGAAAACAAATAGCCTACTCAAGTTTTAAGTAATGAGTAATACCCACTTGTCCCAAATCCATCTATTTCTCCTTGCAGGCCACTCACAGCAGACATAACTGCAGTAGAAAAATCAAACAGTGAGATACTATACAGGGGATAAATATAAACACTACCAAAAGTATATGATAATAAGACGACTTTGTTATAAAATGATTTCAAGATCTGAATGTTCTATCAGATTTATGGTTGTGCTTATGCAATATTTAGGAATGATAATCTATACAATATATCGGCGGATATGACTTCATCAACTTACGATTTTCAGAATTTTTTTTCCTTTCAATATATTCGATACCAATAAATATTATCTCATATGTTCAATACTAATACTACTACTGATATTTTCATCTATATAATTATAAAAATCGGACTCCTCATAACTTCTCTGGCTACTTGCACATTATTCAAGTTGTATTTATATGCTCATTATAAAGAAATAAGATATTTTATATTCATTATATTCATAACTTGTTTCAAACAAGAAAAAGAAAGAAACATCCAATTTTTTATATTT
Source organism: Nepenthes alata (assembly GCA_028571085.2). Taxonomy (NCBI): domain Eukaryota; kingdom Viridiplantae; phylum Streptophyta; class Magnoliopsida; order Caryophyllales; family Nepenthaceae; genus Nepenthes; species Nepenthes alata. Next base: position 6,983 of record JAOVVI020014096.1, on the reverse strand, counting down.
TCTATGGTAAATGGGTTCATGAATTATGGTCAACAAACAATGCAAATGTCAAGGTACATTGGTCAAACTTTTCTGATTACCCTATCCTACTAAAATTGTCACCTGTAACTATTCAATGCCCATATGAAAAATTGATAATGGAACATTTTCACGGTCAAATCCACTTTGAATTTGATAAATGCATTGCCCAACAGGAAATAAGACCTTTGGTTTTGACTCATTGAGATAGAGATAGGCAAAAGAGGTATTTTCATTGTTTGTGGGTCACTTAGATAAATACAGTAATTCACGAGCAAGGAATATTATAACTATTGAAAATTAACACACTATCTTTACAAAAGTCAATTGCTTCTTAATTGTAAAATACTTGCACAAATAACTATGCTAAATAGGAATTGTCTTTTCATTATTTCCAATGAAATCATAAGAATGGAAAGGGTCCGCCGAAATGGTTTAAACAAAGTTATTTGGAGAATGAACTTTGGGAAGATAGAGTAGAAAGAAACTAGCCACATAAAATAGATTAAAGAAGTCAAAATGAGTAAACTTGAGAGTAGAAAGAAACTAGTCTGATAAAATAGACTAAAGTAGTCAAAATAAGTGAACCCAGTCAAGTAAAAAAACATTTCTTCTTTCCCAATTTTTTTGGACTACACGATGGATTCTCAGATTTTTTTGAATAAAATGTCAATTTGAAAATCTTTGTGAGATTCTAACCCATTCATGAATATTATAGCAAATATGATTAAAACATTAATAGCTTCAACATAAATAAGGAGTTGTGCGGAAGCTACAAAATAAGAGTTTGCTAGAATATAGAATAAAGATATACAAACAAGAACCAATCCCAACAAAAAGACAAAATGATGTAGGGAGGGGAAGGTAGAGAAGAGAGACAGGGGTTAGAGATAAGAACAGAGATCAGAGGGGTAGGGACAAAAAAAAGAATAGATGAAGGAAGAGGAGAAACCATGGGGGAGAGAGTAGGCACTAAGAAAGAAGGGAGAATCATACTGAATCAATTTTTATTCAAATTATCAATTGTGTTTCTAACAATAGAGTTAGGGTCCTTATATAGAAAACTCTATACCTAAGATAATTGAAAACAAAATCATAATCAAATAACTTCAAATTTGGAAAGAAAATCAAATGAAAAATAAAATTAAATTTCTCATAAATTGAAAATAAAATCAAATATCTCATCAATAAAATCAAATCTTTACTAATTAAAACTAAATCTACTGTAAAATAAAATCAAATCAAATTTGGAAGTACAATCAAGTCAAATCTGCATCCTTGATATCTGCAAGTCTGCATCCTTGATGTCCGCAAGTCTGCATCCTTGATGTCCGCATCAAAAAAAAAAAGGACTGATAAAAAAAATCACTCCAAGCCGTTCTAATATAAGACCTAATCCTAGAAAGACTAAAGGAAAATCTTGTATTGGTCCATGTAAATCCATTGTATGTAAAATAAGAGAAAAAAATCAGGATGGTTTATTTTCATCGTATTATCAATGACACTAGACAAAGTAAAGACAAATTGATTACAAATATTTGATAGCATGTATACCCAAGTGACCATATAACACTCATTGATAAAGGCACAAGGAGACAGATAGATACCTAATACAACAAAGATCAGCGTAGAAGGGGTTGATTTTACGGCCTCTCAATGGCACGGAGCATCAGATAGAAGAAAGGAAAGATGAAAAGCATAAGATGTTGAAAGTTCAGACTGTTTCATGTTGTGGAAGCATTAAGATTCCAATTATTTCAAGCCTATAAGTACTGCCAATACGTATGATACGAGATGAAAATATCAGCCAATATATATTGGTATTGGATTCACAAATACTGATATTCCTTGATACTATAGTAAAATTACAATATATTACTTTATTAGCAATTTACCATGATATATCTGTTAATATACTTGATATTTTGTTAGTACATTGGCCAATATGACCAATATTTGCTTATCAACTTATGATTTGTAGAAAAATATTTTCATAAATTTATTCAATACTGGTATGTATTATTTAATATGTCCGATACTGATATAGTTATAACTGATACTATATTTTCATCAATGCCCACGTCTCACTGGAAGGAACCCCCTCAGTTTTCATATCATGCACTCTCTTCCCCACTCACCAAGTAACAATAAAATAGTTGCCCATTTTTCATGAACTAATTATATGCAGTGAAAAATCACTTAATGATGAAAAAGTCTTCATTCTAGTATAGTATATACTATCTTCCGTAACTTGTGGCACAAGAATCTCATCTCTGCTGGTACGGTTGTTTTCATATGTACAATCTAAATACGAGAAAAAGAGCAAGTCCGAAAACAAGACCTGATTTCAGTAGGAAACATTAGCCTACACAAAAATCTGGCATAGTTTAGCATTCACAATCCAATAGACAACAGGCATCAATTCTTCAAGATTTCACCATACAGCAGGAATATAATGCTTGTCATTGGCATACTGTGAACTAACTGCAGGCACAAGGTTTAATGCCTAGGGAGGGAAGCAACATTTGGAGCTGAAATATCTAAAAAAAAAAAGCAAAGAGAAAAAAAAATATTAAAAGATATCTATATATGTCACATAATAAGATGATAATGGGAGATCAGAATTGATGGAATTTTTAATCATACTGATGCTTATATGCATGATGGAAATCAACTATGTAAGTCCATTCTTTTGCTTCAGTTATATTCATGGCCCTTATTGATGATGATGATGATATACATGTAACTTCTATAATATGAAAAATAATGGGAAAAACAGAGATAAAGAAGCAATCAATTAAGGACATTTGCATAATAATTGAGCATTGGTAACAAGTAATTAAGTTTAAAACACTGACAAACCTGACATTGCTGGGGTCAAGATACCATCCCCTATAATTAATGAAGTTCCCATTAGAACCAACAACAACAGAAGGGTTTTCAACGAGGATTTACTTTCCAAAACCTCTTTAATATTCAGAGCTCTTTGAAGCTCCGGAGTGGGCAATCTGAGCTTGAAACTTGATATTTGTTTATCAGCTGGTTGCCGATTTGGGAGCATATTCACATCTGCATACCTGCATATCAGAGAATATAATGCAAATGTTCCCCCTGCAACAAAAAACGCACACTTTTAACAACCATAGATCTAAGGCAAACGACATATGCTTAAAATTCCATAAACAACAACTCAGCTTCGAAAAACCCATACCTTCCCCATTATCATTAGCTTTGAGTACTATAAAGACGTACTTTGCTAGAGGTACAAGAGCTATTGTATATAACACTAGTGATAAAGCCCCCAATATGTCAATCTCTGATGTGATGGGCACCTTGCTGAACACATCACTAAAGACATATAAAGGGCTTGTGCCCAGATCACCATACACAACACCAAGTGTCTGGAATGCCAATGCAAGAGTGTGCCAAACAGAAGCTTCCTGATATGCTCAAGAAAAAGAACTAAGACAAGTTAAATGAGTTTCATAGCACACATCTTGATGTTACTTAAAGATGGGAAAAAAAGAGGTGAATTTAAGCAAATAATCATTTCTAAATGGCAATTCCAAATATTCCAAGTAAAAAGAAGTTTTTAAAACATGACAAAAGGGCAGTGAGTACCTATTTGTGTCTCCAACTACCTATCAAAAGGAGTGGGGCTTGTATGGGTGAATTCTTTTTCCTTAATAGCCGCAATTCAGATAATTTCCTAAAGTAAAATCCCTCACAAGTATAGATTATCTTTCAGAGATTTTATTACAAAAGAGAGCGCCATTTTGTTGTTTGTTACATTCGGGATGGTATCTGTTCTACATATAAGCATGATGTGGAGTGGATCATTGTTATTCTATATGCAATATATAAGATTATTGAAGACCTGACAGAATCAGAGGAGAGATCCAAACAGTAGCCAGGTGGAACTCCATACATAAAAGCAAAACAACCATAATATTATTGTAGAAAAAACTAAATTTGTAGAAACTGACTCGTGATCAACATTTTAAACTAATTAGACCAGTACAATGAATAAAGAATTCCAGTAAAAAAATATCAGGCATTTACTTATCAGAAGTAGAAACGGGTAATAACATGGAAAGAGATCTAGTGCTGTTTTTCCTATCAAATGACCATATTGGAGGTTATATATTGCATGAAGTAGCATATTTATGCATCACGTCAGTTAAGAATGTGAAGATAATAGTTCAATGATCTATCAGTTGCATAGCCATTTTAAAGTTTAGTGCACGATGTTCCCACATCATGGAGTGGAGTTTGGGAAGAGTCAAACAAACGAAACCTTACTCTTGCATTACAAATTGGCTACATTGAAGAGCTATATCCAATCAAATCTTGCCAAATAACTTTGAGTGTTCTAACTCACCTAGTGCTTAGACATCTCTAGCTTATTTGGGTCCAAGTCCTATTTATGCTACAACACCTTCCATCAAACCCCTTCCAGGATTAGCTCGAGGCATTTTCTTTTGTACCCTAATAAAACCTCGCATAAGACAAAAGAATCAGGCCAAAAGGGGGGAAGCTCTGGATACATTACATAACAAAAAAAAAAACCTTAAGATAAGGCTCAAAGCTGCAAAGACAGCAACGTAGAGATTGGTATGAAGCAACATGAGCTTTCAAAAGCACAGGTTCATTTTGTACCTTCTTATAAAGCACGGTGACAGACTAGAATAGAGTTGCAGCCCATGATATGAACATGATATTAAGTGCTACATAGGCACCTAGTGCTCTTGCTCTGAAGCAGTTTGGTCAGCAGTAAATGAGAAATAGCAGATACATCACAAATGCAGAAGTTGGCCTATAAAAATCAGATGGTTGTTAAGGATCATCAGAAAGAAAGCCAAGGCATCATTTAAGATCCAAGCCAGTTGGGCTGCTGCAGTTTATTACTTATAGAGGGATGAGAAGCACCAACACTCTCCCAGGGATAAAGCATTTGCATGCGACATGTGTCCCACACTTCTCCACACGTGTCAAATTTTTCATTCGAATTTTGACTCATACTCCAACACATTTTGGGCATATCTTAAACACGATAAGTAATTTCATAATTTAAAAAAAAAGGAAAAACTAGGGTTTGCAATATAAAAAGGGAAAATTTGGGCCTTAAGATGTTAGAAAACAACTCATTTATATTGGGTCACTACTAACTTGCATGTTGCTTCTTCTTATGATTTTTTTGGGATGGAAAAAAGAAATTATGTACATTTTTTGCTTAGTTTGTGTAAAGTATTGTTGTTCATCAATTATGTTATATCTATAAATAAATAATAAATTTTAGTTAGCGTGTGCCCAATATGTTATGTCCTATTCTTTAGAAGAATAATGTGTCGATGTGTTGTTATTTAGTCATGTCCCAAGTCGGTGTCCATACTAGAAGGAAAGGAAAACTAAATTCAAGAGTCAAGTGAATAGGCAATATATAGATACTGTACTTATGATTCTCAGACACATGGCCTTCTGATGTGTATTTAGAAGCTGTGTTTTTAAGGTCTGTCCTTTCTTGTTTCGTTTTATTTGAGTAAGTCTATTATCTGCACTCGACCAGATTATGCTGTAATTTGTCTTTTCTCACTGGGTAGTAATAAAATTTACTTACCGAAAAAAATGGATGTAAACTTGCTTACAAATTCCAGTGCTTCTAAGGTATCAGTGAGGCACTAGATTCTCAACATGAAAATTCACAAAACATCCTTTTCAAAATTTATAAGGGTGTGGAAAGAATTGATCAAGGCCATCAACCACATACTTCGTTTACCCTTCATCTTAGAAGATGGAATAAATGTTTTGTTTTTCCATAATAAAAGCTGGAAGTATATGCAAATACTGTAGGAAGGCTGTCAAAGAACTAAAGATTGCCTCCTAGGTTCGGTCATGACTAATTTAACCCTAAGATTCTGAAATTTATTCAAACACTAGCTCAAAAAATTTTAAAAAAAAGGAGGTATATGAAAGCCAAGTAACAATTAAGGGATGACTACTATGAACCCTCTATTGGGATTTCAACACACATAACACAGTGCAACGGAAATAGACTCGAATGCCCTATCACCCATCTCTCCCAAATGAATGTAAGGAATATAATATAACCAAATACACAAGTTGTATAATAATATTTAATATAGAAAATATTTTTCAATCAATGAAAAAACTACAGGATAACTTTTGAACAATCCACTATAAAATGTACGATTATAAATAACCCTCTCCTAGAGCCCTTCACAATAACATATGTGAATAACCAATTGGATACAATCTCAACACATCTAGCAACCCACAAGAGTAGAATACAACAAGAAAATGAGCAACCAATTGGCAATACATCCTATGGCAAAGGCTAGAGCAAAATACTAAACTTGGTAAATGATGGAATTCAAATCAGATCTCAATCAGATGTTGAAAATCTTTTCCTTCACTCTTTTCTCTCTTCTCTCCCTTCCTTGTAGTGCCCATTTGTATTAAAATACTCTCAGATTAACTCTAAAAATCAAAATACAGTATTTATACCCCCACGACTGCTTAAGCGACTATATTGCGGCTCACTTATAGTTTGCCATCAAAAGTCCTTCCAGGCATAGCATTTAAGCCACCAGCTTGCAACCTTTTTAATAGAACTTCTAGCAAACATTTTCACTCGAACAAATTTTGCATGAATTTCGTGCCGAATTTCCCTACTGCACTAGAATTGACAAACCTCAATGTGGGACTCACAAATAAGTAACCTAAAACCCAATAAACTTTCCCTAATGATCTTGTGGAGGAACCTTGCCTCTCCGACGAACAATCGTTACCTTTTTCCCATTGAAAGCTTCCCCTCTATAGGGTCCTGGCGTTGGACTCTACAAATTTGAATGACACCCCCTTTCGCTTTACTAAACACTAGGAGTATTATCTGTTACGGGCCTAATTCCAGAAGATACAAATCGGCCGACGGAGTTGCGAAGAAG
>JAOVVI020014095.1:0-11618 GCA_028571085.2 Nepenthes alata | reverse complement strand
TAGGCTAGACTTTATTTTCTCTTCTTTGCCTCTTACCAAAGAAAATTTTCAAAAATTCTTGCAACCTTATCTTGCAACCTTGTATTGATATTTTTAGATACCGTAATAAAATTTTGAAATGTCGCCATTATATCTTGATATATAGGTTGATAGTTCATTGTCTGGTCACTATTTGCAAAAAAATAAAAAAAAATAAAAAAGTTGCATCCATATATTTAATACTAATATGTATTGGCCGTTTTGGCTATCTCAATACGGTTACAACCGATATTGATATTTTTATCCATGAACACTGAAGCTTTAATGCTAATTGATTGTATGTGAATGGAGGAACCTGTCTAGCATTTTGGATATATTACTGGATTTCTTGTGGTTTTCACCATAGTATGACATTGATAGTTAATGCAATGTCCCACACATTGTATTATGGCTTCCATGTCCTCTCCTAATGGCAGAGAGGTTAGCAAAGGACTAATTGTTGAGCTGCTCAATGTTGTATATGAATGAGTAGATTTCTTTGTATGACATTTTGTAGATTACTACAACTATGCCTTTTCTGCAACCAAACGTGAGAAAAGTGTTTGTTGCAGCCTTTTAATTACAAGGAAGATTTAGCTTAGTGCTTGTTATTTGTGTATAATGAGAACCCTGAGCTGCATTCTGTTGTGTATTATAAGAAAATGTAATTCGATTATATTTTTACTGTAAATTTCGGGTTTTTATATCATTGGTCCATCAATTTATGCATAATTATTTAATTTTTCCCTCGGACATCAGAGACCTGCTTCTGAGCTGATTAGAGCTGTGAACAAATTCAAGGCTGACTTTGGAGGGCAAGTTGTTTCTCTGGAGTGTGTGCAGCCTTCTTTGGACCATGTTCCTCATAGGTAATCTTGGGATCATATTTGATGTTCATATTTCATTTTGACCATGTCAAGCATGACAGAGATGGAGGATTTATTCTTTTTATTCTTAAGGGTTATCTACTATAGTTACATTTCCTCCAACTTGGCCTTACATCTAATTCCAAATTTTTTGCTGCATCATCAATTGGTGGAATTATTGTCAAAAGATAATTTGAAAAAGGAAACCTAGTCAAAACTATTTAAGTACAATCTGGCTGACATGTATAAATCATCATGTCCATCTGATACATGCATTCAGTTCGATGCGATGCCATTCATGCCAATTTACTTTTCACCGTACTATGTTTTTACAAGTCCTTGTATGGTTGAAGACTTGCAAAATTGTCAGCATCTCGCAATGAAGTTGGCAGTTCAATTCTGCATGGACATAAACCTGCTCTGATTGGGCATGTGTAAGAAAGTCTTGATAATGATATTAATGTGAGAATCTTTAGGTAAATCATGAAGGGTGATATTCATGCCTGTGATTTTGCATATTTGAGAGCACTTGTTATACTTATACTGTACATAAGTACATTTCAGAACATGTGTTGTACTGTGCATAACTACATTCATTTAAGCTAGTTGTATATTTCCCCATTAGGGGAAAATCCATATTTGGTGTTTTCGTTTTTGTCTTGTTCACTATTTAGGCAGAATTCCTTCACCTATTCTTACTGGAAAATTTGATGGAAACCTCAGAAACAATAGAAATAAGGGAAAGTGAGGAAAAATATATATATAAAAAAAAAAACTTTTGAAGCAAAGGGGTGACATTGTGCATGAGTGCTAAGATGTTATATACCTCTACCAGTCAAAAACAAGTTAATGTATATTCCTCCATTTGAAAAAGGTCCACCAATTCGAAATGCTTTTCATACTTCTTTTCATTTTTTTCTCTGGTTGGTTTTGTCGTACTCACTACACCTTCAAAGTAAATGCGGATGGGTGTTATTGCAGTCGTCTTGATGGTATTGCTGAAAGAACACTTTTCTCCTACTGACAATTGATCAAAACTTCAAGTGCTTTCCCCTAACAGGAGCATGGTTACCGGATTTGCTGTCTGGTACACATAGCCTGGCATGCAGTACATGGACAAGTGTCTTTTAATGTAAAAGATTATCATTAATGACAGTATTCGATATACGGTATGCTGGTACTCTATACGTGGTTCAAAGGGGGTTTGGGAATTCTTGTAGCCATGGACATGGCTTCCTGAAATTTGGAGTTCCTTCATTATATTGCGTTTGCATTGTGTCTGTACATACATCAACTATGGACTTGAGATCTTTTTGGTCTTCTTTGTTCCCACCCCCTTGGAGGTTGCTAGTTCTTAGCAGAGATCAATACTGTTATGTGGAATTGTGTCAATTTTTTTTCTTCTATATTGACACTTTGACATTTATTGCTGTTTGATGACAGAATGAGAGGATATCTATTTTGACACCCAAATCATTGTATGCTGATTCTTATGTCAACTTGTATCTGCTCATGTCTTCCATATTACGGCTAAATCACACAAACACACAGAAAAACATCCCATTTTATATGCATGGGTATAAATACAGATAGTAGTTGTGACGTGAAGTTAAAATTATCTTGTTGCTGCGTAACAGCAAATTCATTGGATGAAAAGCATTTATATTGAGTCAAATAGACAACCAACGGGGAGGTTTGATTCTGTTTTCTGTGTACCACATTTTTAGAAGATATTGCTGCTTATGTGAGACTTTCTTTGAATATTGATCTCGTGTTGTTTTTCATTCATATGTACATTTGGTTGTATCCTTGTTTTTTCTTGCATGGAAAGGTTGCTGCTTAAGCAGTATACAGTAAATGTATTTCTAATTCATGGTAGAAGTAGAAATAACTACGGTCTCTCTATTGGATGTCCTACATGTGTTTTTGATATTGATAGTGTCATAGTTTACAAGGATTATTTTATTTTTCTTTTCTTTGCAGATACCTTTTGGCAGAAGCTGGTGATACACTGTTTGCCTCCTTCATGGGAACTAATCAGTATAAGTAAGTTCATGTAGGCAACCCTTTGTTTTACTTCTCGAAGTTTCTACAACTTAGAGAAGATGTATATTCTATGTTTGTCATCTAGGGATGTTATGGCCGATGTCAACATATTTCAAGGTGCTATATTCCATGATGATGATGTGGAGGATATAGAGGAGACTGAGATTGCTGAATCTGATATAATTGATAGTCAGCAAAGAAACGTAGAAAAAATTACTGGGACCCTTGAAACAAAACACAAGCAACGGAGACAGAAATTGAAACCTGCTGCTCACAGGGTAGGATTACAGATTTACATATCTTAGGTCTTTGCCTTTTCCATTAGCAGTCAATAGTTCACATGTTCACATATGATTTTGCTGTTTTTTTTTGGTTGGCTTAAAAATTGTATGATAAAAACTTCTTCGCTTAAGTGAACATTTTGGTTGCACTTTTCTTCCCATGCCAAACTTGTGTACCAGGGTTTCATGGCACGTGCCAAAGGGATACCGGCATTGGAATTGTACCGGCTGGCACAGAAAAAGAAAAAGAAACTTGTTTTATGTGGACATTCACTTGGTGGAGCTGTGAGTCTAATGATTTCCTATTTGACTATTAGCCACTATTTTTGCTCATTGACTCTATGCTTAAAGTATGTCTTGACCTTATTTTAATCATAGGTAGCAGCATTGTCTACCCTCGCCATTTTACGGGTCATTGCTGCATCTTCTCCTTCAAAAGAAAATGAGAAGTTTCAGGTCAAATGTATTACATTCTCCCAGCCACCAGTTGGTAATGCTGCTTTGCGTGAGTAAGCTTCTCATCCTAAATCGTTGTGTTATCAGTTCTTGTGCTATATCTTCTGCATATTACACAATTTGGCATTAAAAGTGCATGCGCTGTTTCCTTTTTGCCCCTCCCTTTCCAGTTATGTTAATAGGAAAGGATGGCAGCATTATTTCAAGACTTATTGTATTCCAGAAGATCTGGTGCCCCGTATTCTGTCCCCTGCTTATTTTCACCACTATAATGTGCAAACAAATCTGTTGCCTGTTAATGGTGAAACCACTAGTCTTTCAGTACCGAAACAAGGGGAAGTGGTCGAGAAATCACCAGCAGAAAAGCTGAAAGAAAATGGAGAGCAGCTAGTTCTTGGTGTAGGGCCTATTCAAACCTCAATTTGGAGGCTTTCTCGACTTGTGCCTCTGGAGGGTGTCAGAAGACATTTGGCTAAAGTCAGAGGAAATAGGGTTTCTCTTGATGCATCCTCTGTTCCTGTATCTTCTGCAACAACTTCAGTTGATGATAAAGGTGCCCCCCAGTCACTTGAAATCCAAGAAGGTTCTGATGGTGTATCTCTTAAACCAATTGTGGAATCAGATAAAAGGTTGTCAGATTCAGAGGCTATGGTAAAGCCACCTGAAAAAAGCAGCAATAATGCTGGGGATAGTAGGTCATGGCGCAGAGTCCCTTACTTACCTTCTTATGTTCCATTTGGGCAGGTAGTTATCAGTTGATTTCCTTTTAGTCTGCTAAATTGCTATGGCATGCTTGACAGATGCAACAAAGCTGTCTTTGAAATGTTACAGTGCTTATATTATTGCTTGTAGTTTCTTGTTGTTGATGGTTTCCCAGTCTACTTTCTACATGTCAACCTGAGTGTTACTATCTTGCTCTCTGGCTATTTCTTTTTGTACAATCTAATGTTGCTGCTGCAGTTCTTATTATTTGTTTATATTTGTAGTCTTGAGTTTCAATATTTGTAGGGATTATAGGTTCTTCAATGTAGAGGGTCGTTTTGTCTTCAATGTGAAATAGTTAAATATTGATGGAGAAGCAGAAATTTAGTGGTTCTATCGTGCCTTTATTAGTGTTCCTGGAAGGTAAGGAGTGGGAAATAACTGATGATGCATAGAACACTCTACAACCCTTATCGTGAAAAGAACAACGGAATGGGGAAGAAGACTCGTATTATTGACTTTTAGTTAACGGGATTCTAGCCCTTTGTGATGCTGATTCTGGGCTTTTAATTACATGCTTTTGGGGCAGTCCTAAGCATGTATGATTCTTGTAAACTGGTGACGCAGTTTCTTGTTCAACATAGTTTCTTTGACTTTCTCACTTAAAAGCATGTGTTAGATGCATGACACTTTGACTTGGAATTTTCAAATATTGGAAAAATGCAATAGAAGTTCAACATTTCTGATATTTCTGCCAATGTAAAGACAAAAAGAGAAGTGCCAAAATATTAAGAAAAGAACATGTTTATAGAGTCATCCTCACAAAATAATGTCATATCATCTATGACAGCCAAATGGGCCAGCTTTAGATGCTGACATTTTGGCTGGTAGTTTAAATTGCTATTCGTGTCAAATTCCTTAAAATTTTCTTGACATATCCTACATTTGTAGCCCAAATAGTTGCCGGGATATTGAGTCCCCTGTTATGGCCTCCTTGTACATACTCATCCAAAGGCCCATTTCCCATGAGAAAGGATTTCATGGTTAATGAATCATATCCAGAGTGCTGTTATGATCCTACCATTATTTAGGCTTCCATATTTCACCCAAGGGTTAAGATTAAAAGTTGATAAATAGGGGATGAAAATTGCATCAAGTATTATGGAACTTGATTCAATCTTTACCTTCTATTTTCTAACTTTTAATATTGGCCATTGGACATACAAGGGAGCCAAGATGATGGGAGGATCATAATAGTTCTCTCACATCCAAGCCAAAAGTCTATCAAAGATCCCCAGTTTAAGGGGTTATAAAATTTATGATAACTATGCTTCAAGCATGCCACGGGAGAAACACTCCCTTTCTATGGAATTCTTAAAATCAGGACATTACCCACCTTTCCCCTTCTTTGAATTAATTGACCACTTGAGACACATCTGCAACATCATTTACCGCCACCCTTAATCACATTGGATTAAGGTCCAAGTGCTTTCTGCTTTCATCTTCCTCATTGTCTACTGTTTATTTAAATGCCTAGGAATATAAGCTTCATGTTTAAAGGGAAAAATTGATTTTTAATTGTGCCTTTTCTATTTTATTCTTTTAAGGCTGTGCGATATTATCTTATTATGTTGCTTGAACAATCCCGGAGGTTGGCATTTTCAAGTTTTTCAAGTCGCCAGCAGTATCAAATTCTACTTTGCTGGTTGATATGATGTTACGTTGGTGTTGTGGTCACATTTGCGTGAGCTTTTGTTGAGCTGTTCTAGTCTTGGTACTAAAGTGACATCGAGTGGATATATAACTATTGATACCACTGTTTTCTTAATATGTGGTTTGTTTGTGACAGCTCTACCTCTTGGGAACATCATCAGTTGAATCATTGTCAGATTCAGAGTACTCAAAGTTGACATCGGTATGAGTTTCTTCTTTGGTGTGTAATAAATTCTATTTTCCTGAAGTATACTTAGCATCCAGGAAGATGTTTGGTATAAAGAATTGAGGAATGAGTTTTCGAGGTTTTGCTTCCATGGGTTTAATTGTTACAATTAAAATGCAGTGAGTTATGGATTTATTTATTTATTTTATTTTTAAAAGCTAGTGCTGTCAATACTGATGAAAGACTATCTCTGCCTCCTATGGTTACCAGATTCCCAATGCAGTATTCATCATCTAGTATGTGGCAGGCAGAATAGTTTTATTCTTCTTTAGAAATTATAGTGACAATCACGTTTTTTACACTGTACGCAGGGGTTTCAGAATCCGTCAGCTATGCTGCTGGCTATTTTATGAGGCCTAGCTATTTACTTCTAATTTTTTGATAGTATATCATTCATGGAACTGTTCTTTTGCTATATTTAGGTTGTGAATGGGTTGTCTTGGACAGTGTTTCATAGAGTGATTTGGCCGGTTTTTCATTGGAGTGATTTTTTGATGAGTCTGATAGTCATTCTTTTTTGGGATAAGATGGCTTGATCAAGGATTTGTTGTATGAAAAGTATATCTAATTCTGTTTTTGTGGCCTTGAAAGTTGTTTGAAGCATGTTGCTAACTTTTGTTATTTTTCCTTCTATAAATTTTGGTTTGAGTCCTAAAGTTTGTTCTCTATCTGTTGTCAGTTTTTGATTTTTAAGATGTTTTTGGAATAGAGCATCTCAATTTGTATGCTTTCTTCTGGCAAAGGCATTTTCAGGTCAAGTCTGTGATTGATGAGCTCAGGGAAAGATTTCAGTCGCATTCAATGAGGTCATACAGATCACGATTCCAAAGGTAACATTTATTTGTTTTGTTGTATTTGTTTCTTTACCACTTCTGTGGCATTTCTTTCATTATTGTCCTTTTGATGATCTGCACCTAGTCTTGTTGTTTATAAATTTTTGCTTACTTGATTCATGGATTATCCTATGTTTGACCAGAATTTTTTGGTACTAAGTCTATTCTTAGTCCATTGGGAGCAGTCCCAAGCAATTGATGTTACCTGGTTTAAATCATTCCTCATTTGAAACATCAACACAGTGAAGCTTTAGGCCACTTCATGGAGTTGGGCATACAAATTGATGTAGGGGGAAGGGGAAAAGTAGGGAAGAGAGACAGAGGGTAGAGACAAGAACAGAGATAGAGGAGTAGAGACAAGAAACAGAGGAAACTAAGGGAGAAAGGGAAAAGGAAATCACAATACTCAATTGCATTTCATTTCTCAAGCATTCATCCATATCTTAAACAATAGAAATAAGGTCTTTATATAGAAAACCCAAATTCTAGATTAAGTTGGAAAGAAATATAACTTACTAACTAAATAAGACTTAAGTTCCTAAAATAAAAGAAAATCTCAATCAAATAAAAGTAAATCAAATAAAATCGTAGCATAATAAAAGTAAATAAAATCGTAATCTTTCAAATAAAATAAAATCAAAGGGAATTAAAGTAAATCTCTTCTAATTTGATATAAATTGATTGTCCGCATCAATTGTCCCTGGGTAATTGGAATTCGACCCCGTCGAGTTAAAATCTCGGTAGTGAACTTCCAACCATAAGTCAAGCAGCGGTGCAAGCGGCCGCCAATATTGATAGACACGTGGGAGGGGAACCGAAATTGTACTGAGCCACCAATATTGCTTGAAGGAACAGGACTTGGGCTTGGAGATGTGCAATCTTGCGGACTCGATAGAGTTGCAATATATCGAGGTCAAACTGGTAGCGTATCTTACGAGTGATTCAAGCAGTCTCACACTCTGTCCGGCATCCATTTGACAATGAAGCGCTGAATTGTTCCATTCTTGGGAGACATAATCTGCTCATCTAAAATATTATCAATTTTATCGTTGTGTGTCGGGAAGGTGGAGAGGTGTGTAGAAATAGGTGGATATGCAATATGTGGTGCGTCGGGGGCATGTCAAAGGGATCAACGGATGTGTTAAAATTGAAAAAATTGTAAATATAGAAAATAGTATAAAAAAGAGATAAAATATCAATAACATATGCAGTTGACCTGAATCGCTGTAAAATCTTAAATAGACTAGTACTACAAGTATGCAATATAAAAACGGGTCCATATAGACACCGTTTTGGTCTAATCTAAACCATAACAGAACCTCCAATATAAAATGCAACATGTATTTTATGCACATTAATGTGAAATTGGCATGAGGGATAAATTATTTTCAAATATGTATTAATCTCGATGTATAAGTCATGAAGATATGGTACAAATATTTTGGCCATCATGGATGTACGAACATGCGGGGATATCGGGATAAGGCGTAATGGTTTCGGAAAAGCTCCGAGAATAATATTAGCAAACACAATATGCTCGGTGATGGCTATACGATCACATACTATGAGACTAATGATATGTAATTCTTTTGTTTCTGCCCTTTGTACATTAAGAGTCATCGGTTTTTAGGGTAAATGATGAATGTGAATTTTATTGTCTTTGTAAATAAAAGAATTGGAATTAGAACGATCTTTGATTGTGACATCTAAGTCGTATAACCAAAGGCGCCCGAAAATGACATAACCCATATCCATTGGTATAATGTCACATCAAATTTGATCTTGGTACTCTAAAAATTAAATTGGTACAAGACAACATTCTCGAACGGATATAGAAATTTATTAATCCAAGAGACGCTGTATGGACTAGGTTGTGGGACCATTTTTAACCTGAAACAAGAAATAGTGTTAGCGGAGACCGCATTGATGCAACTACCGCTATCTACGATAATCCTGCAAGCCTTCTCATTCACCTTAATATAAGTATGAAAGACAGCATAACAACGCCAATCATCGACCTCTTTGGATTGTGTCAATGTACAACACAACGCCCAGAAAAGATGTATCAAGGAAGGAAGAACGAGAGTCTAGATAGGAGGAAGTAGGCCGAATGCAACTCACCAATATGCCAATGTCATCATCATTCATGTCATCAAACTCCTCTAACTTGGGTTCATAGATTTGTTTTTCAAGGGGTTCCTCATTTATTTTATTTTGTCTGTCAATTAATAAAGCTTTACTTGAACATTTGGAAGAAATATGTCCAAAATCTTTACAGTTAAAGCACTGTAATTGAGAATTTCTTTTTGGGATTTCAACACCCTTTCCCTGGGCCTCCTTTACAGGGGAATTGGTGAACGGAGGGGGTCTTAAGATAAACTTAGAATTTGTGGTGGGAGTGTGCAATGTGGGTTAATAATACAGTGTTTTGGTAACTAATTCAAAGTTTCAGACCAAATTGTACGCGTGGTCTAAAGTCTTAACTCCACGGAGGACAAGTTCTCTCCTAAGATCTTTGTGTAATCCTTGTCGAAACCTACTCAACGTCATAGTTTCATCCTCAATGATGTGGCATCTCATTCGAAAATCATCGAATTGAACCACATATTCGGTTACAGATTGATTACCCTGTCGAAGGACATTCAACTGGTCTAGTAAACTGCTACTGTATGAGCGGGATAAATATTTCTCTTGAAGGCGTCGTTTCATTTCGGTCCAACTTTGAATAGGAGCGGCCTAACACCTATCTATGAGGTATTCAACGCTCTCCCAAAATAATTGAACATTACAGGTCAACTTGAGGCTAGCAAACTGAACTCTCCTATCCTCTAACACACCATACCATTCAAAGCAACGATCCATATCTCTAACCCATTGAGTGAAAACTCGAGGACCCAAGCAACCGTCAAAAGTAAGGGCATCCAGTTTGATATTTTTAAAGAGGTGGTCATCCGGGTCTCTCTCTTGATCAAAATGTCGGGGTTTGTAATTATGTCTATGAGGGCTTGATTACCTTGTCTACGTCGGTGAGCCTTGTTATAGGATGTATCAGAGTTATCAGTATCCGATGAGTGAGGCCCTATTTTCAAAATGGCAACTCGATTTGCGAGGTCTAAATTGGTTTGACGGGTCGTAGCCAGGTCATTTTGCATGGCCATCATGTGGTCTTGCAATTGTTATTGGTTGGAAACTAATTTGGCTAATTGTTGACTCAAAATTTCAAATTAGTTAGAGTTCATGATTAGGTCAGGGGTATTATGGGAAATAATTTGGCCAATTCGCAAGTGCATACAACACCTAACGGAATTGTGATTATTAAACAATTGAGACAATCCAAGTCAATCAATTTTTTTTATGAGATTTTGTATGATTCAGATCACACAAACTAGTATTGCTAATCTATTAAAATGATAAAGCGATAGTCAAGTGCAACACTATATAAAGGTAATAGGATGTGAAAGGGTTTGTGTTTCTGTATTTTTTTTATTAAAAATAAAATGGCACGCGAAGATAAAACTAAATACTATTAAATATAAGTAAAATATGTTACCCAAAATAAAATGGAATAAACACACCTAGAGATGATCTGACCCGCTTGTTGAGACTACCTTTGAGATGATCTGACCCACTTGTTTAAGATTGCCTTGTGATGAGGATTTGCTACTGCCTAAATTTTATCTACTTTTCTTTTATCTTTTTTCTCTCTCTCTCTCTCTCTTTTTTTCTCTTTTTTCTTTCTTTGTTTTTCTTTTTTTTTTCTATTTTTTTCTCTCTCTCTTTTTGTTTTTTTCCTTTTTTTTCCTCAGTTACTGTTTCCCTTTTTTTCCTCTTTTTTTTTGCCTTTGTTTTTCTGTTTTTTTTTCTTTTGTTTTTTGCACTCCTATTTTTGCACGCTTTTTTTTTTGTTTATATTATATCACGGCTGCTAAGCGTAGACGTGAGGAGAGAGAAGGGGATGTGGCTGCCCAGAGCATGCCCTCCCTTTTAGGCGATGATTGTGGCGGCGACGGTGACGGTGATGACGACACTTGCTTGGTCAGGCGACGGCGATGAAAGCAACGATGAAGACGAATGCAGATGAAGGAGATGAAGCCGAGGATGAAGAAGTGGAAGGCAACGAGGATGGAGACAAAGAATCAACTTAATCCCACTTGGAACTTCTCTCTCTCTCTGCTCCCCTTTTTCTGTTTTCTTTTTTGTTTTGTTTTTTTTTTCCCCTTTGGAGGACGGTGGTGGCTAGGATTTTGGGTTGGGCTTTGGCTCAGGTGGCCGGTTAGGGTTTGATATAGTTGATGGTGGTGGATATTGGGCTTTGGGTTTTGGGTGAATGGTCATTGAGGTTTAGGGTGAGTGGTCAATTAAGGTTTGGGTGGCTGTTTTGGGCTCGGTTTGGCTTGGCGGTAACCGGAGAGGTCATGGTTAGCGGCAACGTAGAGGATGGCTTGCGGCAGCGACGGTTTCTGCCTCCCGCTGTGGC
>JAOVVI020014094.1:0-11619 GCA_028571085.2 Nepenthes alata | reverse complement strand
GTGGTCTCGTGCCCGATGCACGCCTGAGTTGCACTCAAGCGCAATACAATATATATGTGCAACCCGAGCTGATTTTTTTCATTTTTTCAGTCAGTTTCCAGAAAAGAGAGAAATTCAAGGAGAAAAGAGAGAAAAGGCTTAAGGAGCGATTCAAAGTGATTCATGACTAGAATTTGATAAATTTGGAGTAAAAGTAAGTACACTTGGTACTCTCATTTCTTTGTTTCTATTCATTTCCAACTTCCACGAGCAATTATTGTTCCGATACTCAAATATGTTAATATGTTTGAAGTTATATTGTTGTACTCGGCATGCTTGTTTATTTTCATGATTTTATAGCAAAATTTCACAAGAACTTATATTTAATTTGTGAACAACACACATATGTGCTGAAATTTTCCAACTAAGCTTCATTTATGTTTTGATTTTGAGTTGTATGATTCTTTAATACTTGAATTTTGTATATGAGACCTTCTATGTTTAGAAACTTGAATTAAGTCTTCTGCATCTGTTGAAATTTCTCATGAAATGTCTTGCATGTGAGCACTATATGGACAAATATTATAGAAATCCTTATTATATTGCTGATTCTTGTATTTTTACTATATATTTCTGCATTATTATGACTAAATTAAGGGGTAATAGACTAGCACACTCATTAATTGTTGAGTATATAATTTGAAATTTAGTAGAAAATTTGTATATTAGCTGATTTCCTGCACTAAATTTTGCACTCAAGCTGATTTGCTGCATATTTGTTGAGTTTTTCTATCTTCTGCTACTTTATAGATTATTACCTACCTTATACACGTATATTGGCTTGCACAGACATTAAATCATCAAATTTATATTTTATATAAGTTGTAGAATGTACACAATTTAAGCTTTAAGGTCTGAAAAATCGATACACATGCTGAATTATATAATATGCTAAAATTTTTGCATTTAGCTTCAAATTCAGCATCTCAACTTTCAAATTATAGAATTACGACAAATAATTTTACAATTAAGTTAAGAAATATAATTACTTTCTCTAGAGATGAGAAAATTATGAAAAATCAAGAATAAGTGTAGAGTTTTTCTAAGAAATAAATTCGACCAAAGCTATTATTCAACAGATAGTATATTTTGGTGTACCTTAGTATATTATAATGGTATATCAATATCCGACCCTATGAATCATGAGGTTAAGAAATATCTGGTCTCATTTATAAGGTTATATGTAGATAGCCTATCTTTGGATCTTGAATAGAAATTTATGACCTTTGGTTGTTTGAGAACATACACAATTCGAGAGTAGAGAGAGAAGCTCAGGCTTCTCTCTAGGTTCTCCGCAGATTTTGTAGTCGTCGGCTTGTTTCATCCTCTGAGGCTCAATAGCTCTCTCTGGTTTGTTTCTTTCTTCTTCTCGGTTCACCCCTTGGCTGTGTGCTTAGGTTATGGCTGGGATTTTGGTGCTCGAACCTTTTTTGATTTTGGAATCGGCTGCTTCCTGGCGTTGGTTTCTCTGCTCCTCGTCGTCGCCAGCCATGGCCATCCTCCTCGGGGCTCCTCCAGGTCCTCCCATGGCAGCCGCTTCACCTCTATTGTCCGTTCCTCCTTCATCGCAAGGTTCTTTGAAGCTTGTAGCTCTCGTCTTGAGAGGTGCGTTTCAAATTTCATATTTGAAATGCGTGTGGTTTCTTGGCCGATTATTGTCACCGACGGCGAGATTCAACCTCAAAGGCCTCGATAGCTCTCTCTGGCTCGCTTCTTTTTTCTTCTCGGTTCGCCTTTTGGCTGAACGCTCTGATTCTGGCTGGGTATTTGGTGCTCTAGGCTTTTCAATTTTGAAATCGGCTGCTTCCAGGCGTCGGCTTCTCTGCTCCTCGACGTCGCCAGTATGGCCGGCCTCCTCGGGGCTCCTCCTGCTCCTCCTCAGGCAACCGCTTCACCTCTCCTGCCTGTTCCTTCTCGCAGGTTTCTTTGAAGTCTTTGTTAGTTCGGGCCCCTGTTCCCGAACTTACTCTGGCTTTCCGTCTTTCCCAGCTCCTCGTCTCCCTTTTGCTGCTGAGGTTTATTCCTCTGGTCACATGGTTGCTCAGCCGTGCGTCACTTTCCTTGATGGGGATTGTGCTGATTTGACTGTACCCTAGTTCTACTGCAGCATCTAGTTTCATATCCGTGGTTTTGCCGGTAGCGACCCCTTCTTCCCGGTTCGACATTGCCCTGATTAGTGCTGGCTAGATGCTGCCGATCTGGATTTTGGCCAGCTCCAGGTTACTGCAATCTGCCGGTTTCTGTCTGTGGACATGTTTGTGATTGGGAACTGGTGCTTCATAGTATTGTTGCTGATTTGCTGGGTGTGTGAGGTTAAGGGCGTCTTCCATGCCCTAGTAAGGTGGAGGGTGAGCTCTCCATGTCCCTCCTTCCACTCTTCAAATCTAGCCCAGCAGGTTGGCTGCCTGTGCATTCTCGCCCCAGATATAAACTGGCTGAAATGCTCCTGCAATTGGTGTGGTTGGCTACTGTCTTGTAGATTTTGTAGCATTGGCTACAATTGTTGTTCTCTCTTTGTTTTCTGAGGAGCAAGGCTCTGTTGCTGAGGTGTGGTGTTGTCGTAGGGATGAGGCTTCGGGCTGATTTTGAGGTTGTAGTACTACCGCTGTCTTGATGATGCTGGAGCATATCATTCCCTTGTTGCCTCCCTCACCGGATACATATTGCCTTGTTGCAACTACTGGTTTGCAGCAAGATACGAACATATGCTGAGGTTGTAAGTTTGCTGATTAAGCCGCTTCATTGAGCATGAATCTGCCGGTATGGTCCCATAGGTGCGTCCTAAACTTGCATAGTTGCTAATACTGTGCAGTTGATGGAAGTGCCCTGCTGATGGATCTGATGCTGGTTTTGCTGACTCTGGTTCATGGAAGTCTGTCGATGCTGCTTTGCAGATGCTCCTGAAGTTGGTGGCTATGCTGCCTATTTAGTTTGTGGTGCTGGGCTGATTTGCATATGGCGCTGGGGTCAGCACGGGGTTACTGTGCTTTGGTACAGTTGCATAGTTATTGGCTCGTGTGCTGAAAGTGCATCTGGTGGTTCGGCTGGCTGCAACGGTGTAGCAGCTGGTGCTGTTGGAAGTAGCTTTGTCGTGTACTGATGCAGTTGACCTGTGATTTGCCGTGGATTAGCTTTTGTAATGCTGGTGAATTTTAGGCTATTGAGATGCCGTGATTATTTTTGTGATGCGTTTCCTTGTGCTTTGTCGTGTTTAGCTTTTGTGATGCTGGTGAATTTTAAGCTCATGTGATGCCGTGTTATTGTTGTTTTCATGATTTGTATCATGGTGACGGGGTTTGCCCTGTATCTATGTTCTAACTTCAAGTTGGCATAACACTGGGAGTTAGATCGTAGTATTTTTGTAATTTTTTTTTGTTCAATTCAATTTACTTACTTACCAAAAAAAAAAAACATACACAATTCGAGTTTTGATTGTCCGCTCATTTAGTCGGTGAGATCTACTGACCCATATCCCTAAGAAAAAGATAAGAATTGAGCATATTTTGATGGTTAAGATAAAAAAGAAACATGATAAGTATAATCTGAAATATGCATAAGCTAATTCATACATTCATTATGAAAATCCATGGCATATCATTGTATTACTCCTTTCGATATATTTTAAATGCGAAGTATATATGGTCATTGATATACTATAGGGCATTGCTAACTCTTAGTTCACTATTTTACTGTTTTACTAACTTCTCAAATAAGATGCACAAATTCATACCAAATAAGTAGGAGTAAATACTGGGAATGTTCGCAAGATTTTAGTTTATAAGTTCATGATGTTTTATGTCATTTAAATATTTTCGGATATTGTTTAATGTATCCATACGCTATGTTTTAATTTAATTTCACTTTCAGATATTAGTTTTTGATGGTTATATTATATGGATAGTAGATGTGCTATTTTTGGTTGAAGTGCTAGATATTTGGACATGATAAATTGTGAGTTATGGAGATGTAATGAAGATATTTAGTAGCAATATTATAATTTATTTTTGCACTATTATATTCTGATTTGGTATTAAACAAACATCTTTCCTTACATAAAGGTCTGAGGTCAAGTTTTAGAGAGGTATCTGAAGCTACATGAGGTGTGGCAATTAAATTGGATCATGTGTATAAGGTTTTGCTATTTATATTGTGTTCTGTCGAGATATCGGCATGGAGATCATGTCTGAATAATTAGTTAATAGTTTAATTGATCACGTAATTAATAATAAAGGGATTAAGAGTTAATTCAGGATTGAGATTTGGAATGTGACAGTAAATCTCTCATTGGTCTATAATGCCATAATGGTTTGACCATGCCTGACAACAATCGAAGCGGTTACCTCCATCTCATATCTGAAAATTAAATTTTTATTTTAATATAAGGTTAAATAAGTTAAAGGAAACCAAATCAAAGGACAAAATTATTACTTGATACAAATTAATGGCCCAATTACTCCACAATCAATAGAAGAGTTCAGCTTTTGGGATAAAATTTCCCTTCAACAAGCCTAACCAAGAGAATCACCACTTCATATACCTTTAAATCCGACAAACTCAAATAAATATGTTAAGATCAAATCTTCTTTGAATTAAGATCTGAAGTAGAAATTGATAGATTTTTTACATAGCAAAACTAATACTTTTGCTTGGATGTCGACTGATGTGCTAGGAATTCTAATGAAAATAATAGTTCATAAGTCAAGTCTCGTTCCCATAAACAAACCAATCAGGTAAAATAAATGAAATTATTCCATAAAAAAACTTATAGCCATTTGAAAAGAGGTCAAAATTTTAACCAACGTTGACTTCATTAGGGGGTACATTTCCCTAATTAGTTACCTAGCATCATCTCGGTTAAAAAAGACATCAAAAAAATGATTATGTGTCAACTCTATGGATGTGAATAAAGTATATTTAAAAGACTATTTTTTATTTCTAAGGATCAACCAACTAGTTGATTCAACATCTGTCCACCAGCTATTGAGTTTCATGGATACTTATTTAGGGTAAAATAAAAAACGAATGAACCTAATTCCCTCTCTTTTCTCCCTTTGCTGATTCTATATATTCAACTTCAATTACATTATAAATTACTTTATCTATGATCAATCATAGAACCTACTGCTATAAAGTGATACCATTTGATTCAATAAATACTAACATATCATAGGCTAATAAATAAAATGTTTGAACAATAGATTGAAAAAAATATTGAGGTGTACGGTGAAGATATACTCATCAAAAGCATACTTACTAACAACCATATTAAATATTTGACAAAAATGTTTGATATACTGAGAACATATTGAATAAAGTTGAACCCAACCAAATGCATCTTTGGTATAACTTTTCAAAATTCTTGAGTTTGATAATTTCTCAACGAGGGATAGAGGACAATCCGAAGAAGATCAAAGCCATTATGGATTCGGAACCTCTTAGGACGATCAAAGATATCCAAAAGTTGTTCAAACGATTTACAACTCTATTCTAATTTATGACTAAGTTAGTGAAAAAGTATTTGTCATTCTTCAAAGTACTTAAAGATGCAAAGATGAATGATTTTTAGTGAGCGGTTGAATGCCAACAGACTTTCCAAGACTTTGTAAAAAATTAGCACATCCACCTTTGTGAACTCGTTCTAATGAAGATGAGAATCTATATCTTTACCTGGTCATATAGGAAACAACTTTGAGCGTCGTTCTAGTTAGGGGAGAATTAGGAGTATAACGAATGGTGTACTATTTTAGTAAAATCTTAGCCAATTCAAAGACTCGGTATAGCCAAATTGAGAAAGTTGCTTTAGGTTTAGTTTTTACTATAAGAAATTTTCAGCCATATTTCTAGGTTCATAAAATTATAATCATAATATATCAACCTGTAAAAGGAATTCTATGTCAAGACAACTAATCAAACGATCAATTGAGTTGGACAAGCTTAGTATAGAATTTCAAGCCCCCTTCATAAAAGGTCAAGCTCTGAAGACTTTATCGTTGAAATAGCAATCCAAATTTTGAATAAGACCGCCGCAGAATCCTCTAGTGCTATGCCGGATACATCACCACTCAGGTGGACTCTTCATGTAGATGGAATATCTTCTCACACTTGTAGCTAAACTAGAATAATATTAACTTCATTTGAAGGGACTGAAATCAAATATTCGATTATATTTAGGTTCCCAACAATAAATAATGTGATCGAATATGAAACTTTGCTAAGTATATTAAAGGTTGCCAAATAATATTCTCTCAAAAATCTAATCGCCTCTATAATTTCAAATTGATAGTCAATCAAGTGCTGGCTAAATTTCAAGATATTAATTCAGAATTGGCCAAATATCTTTACAAAGCTTAGGCTTTTTTGTCTCTTCTCGACATGTTTGAGATTATTCATATCTTTATAAAAAATAATAAAAAAGTTGATTATCTTTGTAAGATGGAAGCATTAAACTACCCAGAACAATATGTATGAGATATGTAAGAGATCATTTGCAAACCTAGTATCAAGGAAATAATATGAAATTCCCCAAGTGTCAAATAAGGTAACTTGGATGATCTATTATGTGAAATTTCTTTAAGACAAAATACTGCAGAGTGATTTGGCAAAGGCCACTTACCAAAAAAAAAGGTTTGACAAAGGCCAAACTGATTATAAAAACTTTATGAATAGATCACTGTATAGAATGGACAATTTAATACCTTAAATGTACTATCTAACCCTAACTATAATCAACTATGTCCTAAGAGAAGTGCTTCTCAATATACGTAGGACATGTATGGGAGAAAAAAAATTTAGCTTTCAAAATTAAGAGATAAGGTTATTATTAGCCAATAATGAAAATGGATACAATGGAATTTGTCAAAAGAGTGTGAAGTTGTCAGATTCATGACAACATTCCAAAGCAACTACACACATAACTTTAAGCCTCATAGGGCACCTAGCTATTTGTGCAATAGAGGTTGAAAATACTAGGTCTCTTTCCTTTAGTGACCGTTCAAATAAAATTCATTATTATTGCAGTAAACTAGTTCATAAAGTGGGTAAAATTATCTATTCTGGCCAATACTACAAAACAAAATGCTATAGAATTCATACACTAAAGTACTATCTACAGATTTGGAATGTTAGAGGTTATAATCGCTAATAATGGTACTTTATTCTCGAGTAAAAAGTTTACAAAATATTGTCAAAGTCTGGGAGTCCAATCATTTTACATATCGATCTTATAGACACAAACAAATAGACAAATAGAGGTGACCAATTAAACAATATCAATGGCTTGAAGACTAAATTAGACAAGCCTGAAAATGTTTGGATAGATGAATTCTCATCTGTGTTTTGGAAATACTGAACAACCCTAAGAGAACCCACTCAGGAGATATATTTCAGTTTATGATATGGAAGGAAGTAGTGATCCCAATGGAAATTGGTTTGCCAAATTATTGGATATCAATGTTTACTCATTATCAAAAGTCTCAATTCCTCAGACAAAAGTTCAATATCTTAGAGGACGTTAGAGAAGCGGCTCACATCTAAGCGATAGACTACCAATAAAGGGTCGCTAAATATTATAATAGAAAGGTGAGGGTGCGAATGCTTGAAATCAGCGACCTAGTGTTAAGAAACATCGAGGCCACTTGAAAGTTTGCGCATATGAATAAGTTATCTTTAACTTAGGAAGGACGATTTCTAATATCCGTAATACTTCAGATGGGGTGTATAAACTATACATCCAAAATGAAAAGTTTATCCCGCTTACTTAAAATATCCTTCAGCTCAAAAAATATTATCAGTAGATGCCACATTAGGAGTTAAGAGGTAAGCCCTACCCCTCACAATAGATTGCTTAGATGATATAAATATGTTATATATTATCAATAAAAGTAATTTTTTGTATGAGCTTGCATGCATGTATGTATATAAATTACTAACAAGTACATTAATTTGACTATGATTGACTCTAAGTCAGGTGGTTAGTTTTGACACTATATGTATCCAAAATACATTGATCCAAATAGGCAATCATGGTGTAGGTTCAAAGAAATTACATGCCCTAAGCGTGGTCACGACCCCAAAATATAATAAGACTTGGGGGCTTGTAAACAAAACATTAATACCCTATTAAAAGGTTAAATATCAAGTAGGTTGAGATTTTTTGAAACTTGATGATTAATATAATACTCAACTTATTAAATCTTAAAGATGCTACATGTGCAAAAGTGGCGATAACCCCCTCATAAGGACATGCACTATTAGTCATACGGTCAAAGATTTGGATCCTCTCTCAATAGTGATAATAGTCTAACGATTTAGTTATGAATTGTCATCACATGATCAAAAAGCTAAAATTCATATGCTTGGAAGCAAGATCCCATGATCTACATTCATATATGAGAATAAATTATGATGGATCCATCACTCATGGACCAATTCGGATGTCGAGACCCACGATGAAAAGACCATTCAAAAGTCACAATCCAGGAGAAGACTCCCGCGGTCCAAGGTCCGAGATTGCACAGCCCAAGATTGCCCGCCGAGGCATGGACCAGCCCAACAACCTGCCATGAACGGCCTATCAGGACGGCTGACGATCCTTTTCCCATGCGCTGAGAAAACTTGCCATAACTAGTCAGTGTAAATCTGACAAATATTATGAAAATATGCGCCCACGATTTGCATGACTTCTCCTATAGTGGCAACTGTCATATCAGATACCTCCCATGATCATGTCAAAGAAAGAAGAAAATTTCCAACCAACCGAGATTTTCTTATTCACTCGGACAGCTCAGTAGGTGATTATCACCAGTCAGAAAAGATTAAAAGATCCGTCAATGTTATAAATATCCCTTCATTACAGTAGGAGAAAGAGAGGATTTTGAATCCAGAGAAGAGAGTTCTGAGCATACAGACAAAAAATGGAGGGGAGAAAAAGAGGAAAAAAAGAGACCCAACTCTGACAAGGGAGAGCAAAGAAGGAGTTCTCCTTCATCTCTCAAAACCGTTAGCCAATGAGTGTAGCCTTGATTCGCTGCTAGCCACTCTCCTATGAGTATAGGCCCTCCTTTCAGGAGTCCATCCCTCCCTCTAGCGAGTCAACCTCCCTCCAGGAGGTCTTCCATCCAAGTGCTAGGCCGTCTACCCAGGTGCATCCCAGTGACACTCAAACGACCGCACAACCAGCAATGACATTCATTCTTTAGCGCATCTCCCTCTCTAGGCCCCATCAGTCGGGCACACCTTTAAGTCGTCCTTTAACCAAGCGCACCTTTAAACCACCTTTTAGTCGGGCACATCATTAAGCTGCCCCACAGTTGGGTACATCCAAATACTTAATCTCTACTACATGCATCCACGCATCTTCATACACCATCGCATCTTTTTATTCTCTTAAAAATATTTCTGATTTGAGAGTCGAAAGATATACCGAAAAATGAGTCACATCGATCCTCTAACCTCTTATTTTTAGTTGTGTTACGTATAATCCAGGTTCGAAGAGATGGGGACCGAATTGACTCCAATTCAACCCGACGTAAAAAATTGAGTAGCTCTTTAACCCATACAATAATTCGGATCTAGGAACGTATCAAATTCTAATTATATGGTGATACAAACAATTCAAGAAATATTCATTAGAGTATAAATTACATCATTTGATTGCAAAGTTGTAAAACTATTTTACAAATTAAGAGAAAGGGAATTTAACAGTATAACCCTATAGCTAATCTTCAGCTCTAGAAGTAGAAACTTTAATATCCAATTGAGTCTCAAAATCTTTAACTTTTGAAGCTGAAATGTCCCTATAATTCTCAATGGTCAAGTAGCCACAAGAAAAATCAAGAGCCACAAGAGAAGTTATCCTCTTATAAAAATTAATGCTATCAATAAATCAAGTATCTAGCAAAGGATCAAGCTCTTATGTTTGAATGGCCCTCAATATCTCATCAAGTTTCAGATAGTTTGTCGGTAGGCGCGTCAATCTACCATAATAGCCCTATCCTCAAAATAAGTAACTTTTTCCTCTGCAACAATAGCTCAATCGTGAGGTAAATTATTTTGGCTCTCTATGTCTTAAGCTTTGCTTATCCACTCGGCTAATTCTCTCTCCATGTGGATCAATCTATTCTTAAAACTCGATGTCCTGGCTTCAGCAACTGCCACTCTACATTCTGAGGCCCTAATGACCCCTACATCAATGCATGATCTCGACCAGCATATAATTTTTTATTCCTAAAATAAGAGCCTGTGCATGATTTGATTTGCTAGCTCAAAGGATTACAAGAATGTGTTAGTAATATGGAATTAAGTAACAGAATTAAAGTTAAAGGAAAAAAAATTACCTCATGGGTGAAAAACTTCCTCTCCTGCAATGGAGTCAAATTAAAGTCTCGTGACACTAGGATTCAAAGAGGATGAAAGCCTCCAACATGGGAGTGCCAAGATTGACTGAAATACTTGTTATCAAAGTTTAGAGCTCTTGGAATTTTAACCTCCTTGTTACCCGAACAATGGGATAACGATCGGATATTAGTATCCCTTGCAATAAAGGTGTCATCTATAACACCTTACGATTTTGAAGAAATGATAGTGCTGGTCTTACAAAAGGAGAGATGGAAATGATAGAGATCATATATTCAAGTTAGAGCTTCGTTCGATAGAGCTAACCAACCTTCCCTTTGATATAAAAGTTTTCCAACCCACTCGAAAGAGCGGAACCAAGAAACCAACCCTTTGAATCTCAACCCCACCTGAGGCATTCGATCAAATAGCAGAACTAGAGCTAGGAATGAAGGAAGAGAAAACGAACCCCAACCCGAGAGAGCTAGGAACCTAAGAAGAGCAATTTGAATTGTTGATTAATCGTCAGAGATGGCTTAGAACCAATAGTTCATTATCGAATGAATCTTTCCGTTCTAATACTCTATTCGAGAGTTATCAATAACTATATAAAATCTTTCTACCTAAGGGAAGGCATAGGGCGAAGCGGATAAGGAAGCAGCAATGGTCGGCACACTTTAACCTATGGAGTGGTAAAAAGAATCATGCTCCTCATCTAGTAAAACAATTTGAATCCTCTCATCCTCACACAAAATAGGCATTCTTTTTTAGGATTAGAGTTGAATAATGTAAGCCTCATTGACTGTCACTTTAGCCATACACTCAGTAAAAACAATATTAAACTTTCGTGATAATTATCAGTAGTGGAAATAGTTAGTGAAGTTGTTGGACAATCGCTAGCCTAGCCAACATCAGAGAGAACCTTAGTGGGTTTACACTATACGATGCCCTTTTCCTTTTTAAGGGGCAAGGAGGCAAATTGACAATGACATAACCCCAACAACAATATACTACTAATCCACTAAATCCAAAACAGTGCGGGTGAGAAAGCTATCAATATTACGTGATTCAGTAGCAAGTTTTTTAATAAGATCTACACCAGTCTTGGCACAATAAAGTTCGTTCTCAATGACCAATCCATAAAAAGATAGATTTACATCATTCTAATTGGTTGACAAAATCCGATTGGCCATGTCAAGAAAATTCAATCATTTTTCTGATTAAAATGAAAATAATTTTTACTATCTT
>JAOVVI020014092.1:0-11621 GCA_028571085.2 Nepenthes alata | reverse complement strand
GGACTAATATTCCGTTCTGATTTTGGAGCTTGTATGCCCCGTTTTGCAGGACGAAAGAGACTAGAAAAGGCCCTTTCCAATTGGGGGAGAGCTTGTTTCGGCCGGCCACATTTCCTGTGGCCTCGGTGCTTCGTAAGACCAAGTCTCCAACGTCGAACTACCTCGCTCTCACCTTCTTGTTGTAGTAGCAGACGAATCTATGTTGGTAGGCTACGGTCCGTATTCTAGCGGTGTTACAGGCTTCTTCAAGAAACTCCACCCTAATAGTTGGAAGCCTGATTTCAACCGGGAGCACCGCTTCAGTCCCGTAGTAGAGGCTGAAGGGCGTCTCGCGTGTTGGTTCCTTCAGAGTTGTTCGATAAGACCAAAGGACTGAAGCGAGCTCATCTACCCAAGAGCCCCCTGCATCCTCCAGCTTGGTCTTGAGCCTGTGGAGTAGCGTTTGGTTTGTGACCTCCACCAGTCTATTCACTTGGGGGTATGCCACCGAAGTGTGGACCAGCCTAATCCTAAGACTGGTGTAATACTTGGTGAAGTATTTCCTCGAGAATTGAGTTTCGTTGTCAGTCACAAAGACCTCTGGAATGCCAAATATGATGATGCTGTTCTGGCGGATGAACTCAAGTGCATTGCGTTCAGTGATTTTGGCCAGTGGGACGGCTTCGACTCACTTTGTGAAGTAGTCGATGCCCGCTATAATGAACTTTTTTTACCCGGTTGCAATGGAAAATGGCCAAGAATGTCAAGCCCCCATTGTGCGAAGGGCCACGGCGCCTAAAGGGATTTTGACAGATGGCTGGTGGCGAAGGTTGCCGTGAAGCTGGCAGCTTTCGTACCTTTTTACGAACTCGAGTGCATCCTTTTTCATCAAGGGCTAGTATTAGGCCTGCCGCATGATTTTGAATGCTAAGTTCTTACTACCCACGTGTGATTCGTAAATCCCAAGGTACACTTCACTGAAGACGTAGTTTGCCTCTTCTGGGGTTAGGCAGCAGAGGTACGGGGTCGAGTAGCCACGTCGATACAGCCGCCCGTCGACTGTAGTGTACCAACCGGCTGTTCTCTTTATCCGCCTTGCTTCTTCTGCTTCTTCCGACAATGTTTTGTCCGCTAGATATCTTAGGTAGGGTGTCGTCCAGTTTTTGATTTCAGAGACCTGCATCGCCTCATATTCCTCTATACTAGGTGCGTTCAGGATCTTTCTCATGTTCTTCCGATACTGTTCTGGATTTTCTGCCGCCACTTCTCTCGCAAGCTGATCGGCCTTCTAGTTTTTAGTTCTGGGAACATGGACCAAGGTTAGACTGTCAAAGTTGCGGACGACCTGCTTTACTCCGGCCAAGTATTTGGCCATATACGGGTTGTTCACCTCGAAGTTCCCATTAACTTAATTGACGATCAGCTCAGAGTCACTAAAAATAACCAACCTTTTGGCAGAGCACTCCTTTGCTAATCTTAACCCAGCTAGTAGGGTTTCGTATTCGGCGACATTGTTGGTAGCCGAGAAATCGAGTTTAAGGGAGTATTTCACCTCAAACCTGTTGGGGGTCGTGAGGACCACTCCTGCTCCACTGCCCATGTCAGTGGAGGATCCATCCACGTGGAGCATCTATTATGGATCTTCCACGTGCTGTCTCGCGTTCTCTGAGGGCTCTTCTTCGAGAATCGGGGTCTTGGTCTCAACAATGAAGTCAGCCAGAGCCTGCGCCTTTATGGCTGGCCTGGGTCTGAACTCGATGTCAAACTCGCCCAACTCAATAGCCTACTTTATCAACCATCCAGAAATATCGGGTTTCTGGAGTATGCCCTTCAGAGGCTGGTCAGTGAGAACCAAGATACGATGCGCCTGAAAGTAGGGCTTTAGTTTTTGCGCGGAAAATATCAGAGCTAAGGCCATCTTTTTCGTGCGCGGGTAGCACGTCTCTGGACCGGTCAATGTTTTGGTCACATAGTAGACCGGCCGTTGGGTATCAAAGTCTTGGCTTATGAGGACGGAGCTGAGGGACACCTCCGAAACTGCCAAGTAGTGGTACAGTTCTATGCCGACCTTGGGTGATGTTAGTAACGGCGGGCTAGCCAGGTACTGCTTCAACTCATCAATGGCCGCCTGGTATTCTGCCGTCCATTGGAAACCGTTTGATTTTGTTCCCCTCAGCGCCTTAAAGAATAGCTGATACTTGTCGCTAGACTTCGCTAGGAAGCGGGACAAGGCCGCAAATTGTCCAGTTAGTCGCTGGACATCCTTGACGCTTCATGGGGGAGCCATGTCCGCAAGGGCCTTGATCTTCTTTGGGTTTGCTTCGATCCCTCGCTGGGTGACGATGAAACCCATGAATTTTTTGGAGGCCACCCTGAAGACACACTTAGCCAGATTTAGCTTCATTTGGTGCTCGCGGAGCACCTCAAAGGACTCCGCCAGGTCGCTGATATGGTCTCCCGTAACTCTGCTCTTGACAAGCATGTCGTCAATATAGACTTCCATATTACGGCCGATCTATTTTTTACATATTTTGTTCACCATTCGCTAGTAGGTGGCTCCCGCGTTCTTTAGTCCAAAGGGTATCACTTTATAGCAATAGGTCCCCTGGTCTGTCATGAACGAGGTATGCTCTTTGTCCTCCGGACTCATCTGGATCTAGTTGTAGCCCGAGTAGGTATCCATGAAACTCAAGAGCTCATGTCCGGATGTTGAGTCCACCAGCAGGTCGTTTCTGGATAAACGAAAGCTGCCTTTTGGGCAATCTTTGTTAACATCGGTGAAATCGATGCACATTCTCCACTTCACATTGCTCTTCTTTACCAAAACGACGTTAGAGAGCCAGTTAGGGTATTGAACCTCCCTGACGAATTCGGCCTCTAACAGTTTCTTTACTTCCTCCCGGATGGCGATTAGCTTTTCCACTGAGTAGTTTCTTTGCTTCTACCTGATAGGTTTTCTATTCGGGTCGAGACCCAACTTGTGGACCATTACCCCGTTTGGAATCCCAGGCATGTCAGCGGGAGTCCATGTGAAGACGTCAGCATTCCGTCGCATGAACGTGATCAGCTCTTCGCGTAGCGCACTGGTGAGTGAGTCGTCGATTCGTACGCACCTTTCTGGATCATCTAGATTTGGTGGGACTAGGTCGGTTGCCTCACCAAGCTGTGCTTGCTGCAAGGTCGCCTCGTCTCGATGGTCAAGTTCCCCTACTGCTTTGGTGCCATCGTTAGGAGCGATTTGAGACATGTAACATGTCCGCCCAGTGACTTGGTCACCCAGCACTTCGCCTACACCATATGGCATCAGAAATTTTATTTTAAGGTGTGGTATTGAAGTGACGGCCCCGAACGCTGTTAGGTATGGTCGGCCTAGTATTGCGTTGTACACAGAGGGCAAGTCGACTACCAAGAAGGTGAGTGTACGACTTGCCGTTCTCGAGTATGTTCTTAGGGTGACTTCTAGTTTGATCGTCCCTTGAACGGGCACTGGTTCGTTGTCGAGGCCATACAATGGGCCTTCTGCAGATTTTAGTTGGCTCTTTTTCAATCCAAGTTTAAAAAATGCATCGAGGTAAAGCAAATCACGTAGACTTTCATTATAAATAAATACACGGTTCATCTGGTAGTCAACATTACCGTTGGAAATGAGCGCTGATACAACGATGGGGTCTGCATGGGGGGAAACTATATGTGCCAAGTTATCGTCAGTAAAATAAATGACATTGTCTGTAGTGCGCTGCTTCTTCCTCCCTGCATGCTGGCCCCTATTGTCCGTCGGAGTCTTGATTAGCCAAATGGTGATTATATTGACCACTCCTACCGTGACCCGGTTTCATGGCGGAGAGGTCCCTGATCCTTCTCCGCCCGCATTGCCAGAGCTTTGACTAGGGCCTTTCACGAACCTGGTGAGGTGGCCCCTTCTGATTAGCTCCTCAATCTCCCTCTCAAGAGTCTTGCAGTCCTCTGTGGTGTGCCCGGGAGATCGATAAAAATTACAGTACTTGGTAGGATTTCCTCCCTTCGCCTTCTTAAGTGGTTTTGGCCACTTAAGGAACTTCTCCCCATGGATCTGCATGAGGACGTTCGAGCGTGTATCAGCTAAGGGCGTTAGGCTGATGGGTCCGTAGTCCTTGCGCTATGGCGGCCCAGTCCTGTGGCTCTTTTGGTGGGAGTAATTACCACTGTTGTGCTTCCTCTTTCCTTCAGGCGGGAAAGAGCGAGGCTGTTCAGGCCGGTCAGGGCATTCCACATCATTGGTCTCCTCTGCTGCCGCATAGGCCCTAGTAATAGCCTCAGCTTCCCAAAAGGTCTACGGATTCTTATTCGGCAGGTGCCTAAAGAATTCTCCATGCGCCAGCGCCGAAATGAAACTGTCCAATTTTATTTCCTCCGTGAGCCGGGGGATCCGTCTGGCTTCTGCCACGAAGCGATCTAGAAACTTCCATGGGTTTTCTCCGTGCTTCTGCTTGATATGCGACAGATGCCATGGCTGTTTTTCCCCCTGCAGCTGGAGGTGTACTGAGGTAAGAAAAGATCCACAAGCTCCTGAAAGCTTCTGATCGAGTCTGGGGGGAGATGATGGAATCAGATGCGTGCGTCCCCTTTTAGAGTAAGGGGGAAGTCATGACACATGGCTGCGTCGTCCAGCCATCGTAAGTGGGTGCGGAAGAGTGAGGGGGAAGTAGACCCAGATGGATGTGGAAGTGGGCGAGATGGTCGACAAGATCCGCACTCCCATCGTAAGAGTCAAGGGCTGGCATTTTGAACTTCGCTGGCATAGGATGGTTCAAGATTTCCCCCGTGAAGGGAGATCTGTCGATGTTGGCGGTGCGTTCGTCGCCTTTGAAGACGCGGTTCCATATCTTCTGCAGCCTTGGATCTGCTGGAACGGCGTTAGTAGATCTTTTGGAGTTGTGATATGCTCTCAACTCCGTTCTTTCCCAGGCTGGTCCAGCAGCAGGACGGCTGCTGCCTCTGGCTGATCTCGCGGCCTGAGAGGCTCTCTCCTAAGCATGGGGCCTAGCCTCTACTCAGGAGTACCTAGGGTTCTTTCGTTCCAGGCTTTCATCCGGATTTGCGCTGGTTTCTCGCTCCTCACGCCTTAAACGGCTTTAGGCGTGTGTGGATGCTAGCGCGGGAGCACTGGTCAGTCTCCCGGTCCGTTGGGCCGAAACTTTCTTTCTTTGGCCTCCTCTTCTAGACGTAGGTGCTGGAGCCACCGCTGGTGCAGCCCCTAGCTGTGCTTGCTCCTGGCGGGCGTAAAGTATCTGGAGCATTCTGTCTGTATTGTGCATGTGCTCCGTCAGGTTTTGGAAAAAGGATGCCGGGATTCCACCGGCCACCCCGTTGACCACGACGCCAATGGTGTGGTCCTGGTTTGGTTAGACTACGTCTCGGGCTGGCTCGCTTGCTTGCGCCCTTGTGTTCACCATTCTGTTCAGGATCGTTGATCGGAGAGAGTTTCTCGGAAACGCAATTGACTTTTTGTAAGCGCTTCCCACAGACGGCGCCAATGATGAGTACCTGGATCCGACTTTGAACAGTCTCAGATTTCGGTGGTTGGATTGATCCGGCTCTATTCGCTGAGTCTGAATCCTACACACTACTACTGAAAACAAGAGGTCAGGTGCCGACGGGAGGTTGTCCCACCAAAAATACTCCGACACTCAAGTCAGTAACAAGCCTTCGAATTGTGGAAGGTGAACTGGTAAGTAAAAGAGAGAGAGTGTGTGTGAGTTTGTCGGGAGTGTTGGCCTGAAGAAGCAGAGACGCTCTCGTGGCTCACTGAGTGCGTGAATTCCAACTCGCTGTTCACGGAGAACGAGTGGAAGTTGTGTCCCAAAAGCGTGGAAGTTTTGGAGGACGGTTCTCAGAAAGCGGGAGAAGACTCTGTAATCTGAAGGCTTAGAGTGGGATTGGAAGGTGAACGCTCTAGAGTGAGAGAGAGAGAGTTTGCTCAAGCACTGTTTTTGTTCGTGGTTCAGGTTGTATCAGAAAAGCGTTTGTTGTCTTAGAGAGCGTGTGTTCTTTTAGAAGCGTCCCCTGTCAGAGTAGAGACTCTGGGCTTATATAGACAGTGGGGAGAGCCACCTTCCTTGGCTAGGGTGGCGTGATCCTTGGCATGGCGCTGGGCGGCCTTCTCTGAGTTGGTGGACGTGACTGGCGTGATTTGATGGATCGTTTCCCTTTTGAGCAGTGTAACAGATCTCGAGATTGTTTGCTTTCCTTTCATGTTTTTGTGACCGTTAGACTCCATTATTGGCGCTGAATCCGTTGTTGCCTTTTTGGAGGAGATTGACTTTAAGAAAAGCATGTAATCATGGAAAATATCGTTACTTTTCGTGTACGATATCGCCTGCTAAACTTGGCCTGACCCGTATTAGGTTTAACGTCTTTCGCGGCCTACTGCTACAGTACTTCCGGTCAACAGAAACGTTGACCGCCTTGAAGGAGTGCCGTTGGCCGTTTGTCTGTGCATCGAGCGATCAACGGTAGTGCGTTAACCGTCTAACCCACGTTGGGCCTTTCTGAATTTTAGGCCACTTTCTTATTGGGTTTGCCAGCTATGGGCCTACCCATCACGTTCATTAAATTAAATGTTAACAGACTTATTTAGACTACAACTATAGTTACACTTTAAAAAATGTTGCTAGTTGCATATGTGGTCGAAGAAGATCGTACTAATAGGAAACCTTCCTAGGACCTTGTCAATGATAATGGTACTCTTTTGCACCCAATGCAATATAGTACATTTTTACGTACTATGTTATTTGTAAATGAACAAAGCTTTAATTTTAAGCTTAGATTATCCAACTACTATCTCAATTTTCAAAATCAACTATGACAAATATCTATCAACATATTAAATTTTTTTAAAAAATATGTACAATAGAAACCATTTATTTTAATTATTTCTGTTTTCTTTAAAACATAAAGTAAAAATATGATTGAGTTCTTGAAGATGTAATCTATCACCAGATGACATGGGCGTAAGAGTTATTAAAAAATTTACTTTCACGCACATATGACGCAAACCTAATAATGTCAAATAATGGGTTTTCATAAAATTCTAATGAAACATTTCATCAATATTGGAAAAGATTAAAGTATTTATTGAGTGTTTACCTACGTCATATTATTTGCCTTTTCTATAATCCACTTTATTTCAAAATACACCAAATTGTCTAAATGATGTGAAGTAAAAAATTTTTTAATAAGAGTTTTGACGAAGCCTATAAATATTTTGAGTCTCCGTTGAAAGATGACCGGACTTGAGCACTATTCACCCACCCAATAGCAAGTTTAGGACGTATCCCTAGGCAAGTGGTAAGCTCTATCTTAGAGAGACTAGTGATATTTCAGCAAGACTCATGATATTGGATCGAGCAAGCATTTTTAGATTTAGGGTTAGTGTAAACCTATTGCCATATACTATTTACCAGCTGTCGGATTGAGGTGAACTCAGGCCAAACTTAATTGCAGCCTAATTGATAGATGGGTTAATCAAGGTCCCCAGAAGAGTGGTTGAGAATGTTCTAACTCAAGTTGGCCAATTCAATTTTCATACGGATGCTATTTTTAAGATTCACCTGTAGCCAACCTTGGTGTTAATGTGCCAATCATACTTAGAAAGCTATCTTGACTTCGTCAAATACCTTAATTAATTATAGAAATAGTCTCATAAAGTTATCCTTTAAAAATGTAATTGTATAAATAAATAATTTTAATATAAAGTAACCTATGACATTAAAAAATTGAACCTC
This sequence comes from Nepenthes alata, assembly GCA_028571085.2. Lineage (NCBI taxonomy): Eukaryota > Viridiplantae > Streptophyta > Magnoliopsida > Caryophyllales > Nepenthaceae > Nepenthes > Nepenthes alata. The sequence goes on along the minus strand of JAOVVI020014092.1, from coordinate 3,879 downwards.
TCTAATACTCTTGTGTATGATTAATTTGAAAATTAATTGAGAATCAAATAAAATATACCCTATGTCATAAGTGAATATCTAGCACTGACATTAACAATAAGGAGTCTAAGGATATGACCTGACAAGGACCAGTATCTATAATACTTGTAGTTTGTTAGATCTCATCTTTTTAGTCGCTAGAGTCTTCACCTATCAAGCTATCATCATCCACAAAAAGAGGCTCCTAAGCCTCAATAAAAGTTCTTACTGCACACACTAAATATATATTTATTGGTGAGGATGGGACTTTTTCTATTGTCATCACATCATCCCTACCTCTGATTATGAAACTTGTTTGCGAAAAATTATATCTGAACATAAAAGTACTATTGGTTGAACTATAATAGACATTCAAGATATCAACTTACTGGTATTTATTCCTAAGCTTTATATTAAAGTGGATGCCAAACTGATGAGACAAAGACAAAAATGGCCAAATCTCAACATGAATGAAGTAGTTAAGGGAAATTCCTAAATTGACCAAATCTAGGGGTCATCTACCCTATCTTTTATTTCAGATGAGTAAGTCTAATACAAGTTGTCCCGAAAAAGATCAAGACATTATAGCGTCAAATGAGTAGGAAGAATTGGTACTAATTAGGATTCAAATTGGTCGGCACATATTCATTGATATAAAAAGCTCAATAGTGATAAGGAATAGCTACTTTTCACTCTTATTCCTTAATCAAGTTGTTAAAAGAATCATTACATTGTAACGAGTCATGAGAGATGACTACTTTATTGAGTGTTTAATAAAAATGTGAGAGAAAATTACTTATCCTTTTTTAACTTAATATTTTCTTTTTTTCTCTTACTCAACTCGTGATTTATAGGCAAAAGGCGCCGAGTTAGAAGAGTTATCCTTCGTATGTAGGTTTGCATTCATAGCATATCTTGATTAAAAGAATGTTTAGAGTATAAAATATTTGATCGATCTTAGATATTGAAAATTAGCTGCCTTACATGCCCACCTGACAATCTAGATTGGTGTCCAAGCCTGATGAGGCTCCAATCATAATCCTTGACGACGTCTTTTTTTATTGTTAGATTTACTCTGACTCAACCATATTTTTTATGCTTTTTAGGACCAATTATTTTTAAGTAATACTTTCCAAGTTTTGGCTACAATATCAATCGGTGCAGTATAATTTTAGCGTGCTGCTGTGTTATGCCAAGATTATTAATAATATAATCATTTATCTCTAACAGAGCGGGTTAATATATTTAGGTCAGATTCAGCATATTGAGCTCTTTCTTTTTTTGTTCTTTATTTTTTAATCTAATAGACATTATTTTAAATTAAAATATTAATATGCTTTTGTATTCATTTTAACAATCAATACCATTAATAACCATTATTCACACGGTGGCCAATCAAAACATGATTAGGGTTGTTAGTTGAACTCACTTAGATGCATCAAATGAACAAAATAAATTTATAGATATTCGATTAATTTGTAGCCCAAATGGAAAATATTTTAATGCTTAAGTTTAATTTCTACTCCCTCTTTTTCCCTCGAATTTTAATATTTTAAAATTTGCTTTCTCACACGAAAATTTAAAAAACAGAAAAAAAGAAGGAAAGAAACGGCAGATAGTCTTTGATTTTGTAGTACCGGAAAAAAAAAGAAAAGAAAAGTATTGTTTTTGTAAATTTATGACGACGTCAATCGGACCGCTGCTTTTTGACAGTGTGCTCCAGAAGATGCCGTCCCGTGTTCAGACATAAAACATTAATAATTCATCTCCCTCGACATTGAGATTCGTTTCTCAATGTGTCTCACGTATGGATTCTTCACCTCAACCGCTCATAATTGTAGTGTGATTCCCACCTTTTATTATCTTCTTCTTTCTTCCTGTTTTTTTTTCTGATCTCCGATCTTCTCATTTTGTTTTCGCCGTTTCTCCATAGAATTCTCTACTCAACCTCTCGAATACCTCAAACGTTTTCTCTTACCCTCTCAGTTATATATCAGACGTCCAGGAGTTTCAAATTCCAGGTTTTTTTTTCCCGGGTGACAATTTAATCTGGGATCGGTCGGGGTGTCATCAGATTTTAGACAGGATCTCCGTGGTGTGGAGTTCTTACTTTGCCAGTTTTTGCTCTGCTTCTGTTTTCTTTCATCTCCATTTGTAGCTTCTAGGGCTCTGTTTTCTCTGTAATCAGTGGGTTTCAATGTCCCACTAGCAACTGCGGATGCTCATTCCCTAAATTTCAGTCCTGAAGCTTGAAAATTGCAACCTGTTTATGTTCGTCTGCTGTTTGTGCAGAAACATCAAGCTGCCTTTTCAAACATCTTCACGATTCCAGTCTCAATTGTTTCTTCTAATTGTTTCCGGTTTCTAAAGAACACAGAGCCATTCCGTGCCTAATTCTTAGTTTCGAGTCCCTGGACGAGTGGAATGCTAACTCATAGTAGAGTTGCAACTTTGGGTGTTTGAGGCCATACTTAGAAAGCTGTGATGTTCCATTCGAGAAAGAATATGGGTTGGGTTTCTATGGCGATGGCACTTGGGATGTCGTGGTTGCTGTCAATGGTGAGACCAGTGACAGGCATAGGTGCTAACTGGGGCACACAGGCTAGCCATCCTTTGCCACCAGAAACAGTGGTCAGGATGTTGAGGGAAAATGGGTTTCAAAAAGTGAAGCTTTTCGATGCAGATTACGACACATTGAGTGCTCTTGGTAAGTCAGGGATTGAAGTTATGGTTGGTATTCCAAATGACATGCTTGCATCTCTTGCTTCCAGTTCGAAGGCTGCTGAAAAATGGGTCTCAAAGAATGTTTCTACCCATATGAGCTCCAATAATGTCAACATCAGGTTAGGTCTTTTTACGACACATCCCCAGATTGATTTCCTGTTTTTATTTTTATTTTGTCAATATGCCAAGAATTCCACCAAACAGCTGTTTCGTTTTATTTAGGCGAGCAAATAGGATTAATTAATGACCTATGATATCACACAGATTTCTCTTCTACATCTTTGAGGGAGGGGATGCTGCCCCATTACACAAATACCCAAAACCTTCCTAAGGTACACAATATCTAATCAAACAATCCAGAGTTGGGTAACGCTGATTATACGACTCTTGGGATTGGATTGCTTATTTAAATCGTGAAAAAATAATTGACAACACACATTAAACAGGTAGTAATCAAAAATAATAATGAATATCCGATTTTACGTGAAAAATTTTCTTTTAAATTGAGGGAGAAAAACTACGGGATAAGCCTGAAATATTTATACGTTCGGTTATATAAACCCCAATAAATACAAGGATACAACATTTTATAATAAATAAACCAAAACAATAATGAGTATAAGATGAAAGAGAAGAAATAAGATCAGTAAAACGTTCTTCTCAATTTCAAAAACAATGTACTTAAAGTTGGTAAAGATTGGAACACAATCTGGAACTCAATCGAATGCTCGAACATTTTTCTTCTCCATTTTCTATCTTTATTTTCTTTTTCTCATAGTATCAGCACTCTAAATCTCAAAAATTATAAAGTGGTGACCCTAAAATTGCGGCAAGCACATTATATTAGAATCAGCGTTCGAGCACCTATCAGGCGTGCCTCCTGTGCAAGCGCTACTATAAGTTGCGCATGAGGGCCTGTCACCCGCACGAGTGCCTTCTCAAGCACACATCAAGCGTTGATCAATCGAAAAAGTACGCCTGTGCATCCCTCGCGTGGTTCTCGGGCTGCCTCCATTCTGGATTCAGCACACATGCACGTGCGTCCTCGTATGAGCCACTGAACGACACGTCAAATGGGTATAGAACCCATATGGTCGTGACACGTAAGTCATCTGCTGGTACATGCTTTCTGTCCAC
>JAOVVI020014090.1:0-11622 GCA_028571085.2 Nepenthes alata | reverse complement strand
CCCCCTTTCATCACCCTAATATTAATTTTCATCCATTTTTTTCCATTGAAGCAAATGAAAAGTGTAACTAGTCCTGAAAGGATAAATCTACAGTTTTTTCCCTGCCCCACCCCCCAAAAATTGCAGATCACTTTCCCCACATCTTCAGCTGTGAATTATAAGCTTCCAGATTCAATAGTTTCCAGTTTAGCTTCTGTCACCATTGCCAGCTTCACACAAAAACGGAAGAGCTTAAATCAGGTGTGAATTCAACCCACTTTCCCCACATCTTCAGTTGTGAATTCTAAGCTTCAAATTCATTACCTTCCAGTTTAGATTCTGTCACCATTGCCAGCTTTACACAAAAACAGAAGAGCTTAAATCTGGTGATGGGAGGCATAACAAAAAAACTATCCCCTCTCCAAGATATAGTGATTATCCTGACTCTGCAAATTTGATTTTCCTAGATATGTCTCTTAAAATTCACACCAGAGATTTGCTATGTGATCATCAATGATACAACCCCAAAATATCGAGTCTAACATCCTGTTGAATTATAAGTCCAGACCTACATACTCCTTTCTCAATTTTCTTAAATATGCAACTGGAGATTTCCAAAAGGAGAGATTACTATTCAAGTATTGTTATTAGAAAGAAAATCAAGAACCATTTTTAGAGAAAAGTTGCTAGAAAAGTGACGGTCGGTCTCCTGAATTATTGTTTTTAGGCAAATGAAGACCATTCAGGCACCAGATTTTTGTAAAACCTTTCAGACCACTCTATGCACCTACATGATAATAATTTAGGATACATGACCATAATTTTAGGATCCTTTTATTCTCCTTGAACTGGGTTCACAGAGTCTAAATCCCACTCAGATGGATGCCCCATGGGCCCTAGATTTAGTCTCCAAAAGGCAACATAGATCAGGAATGCATTAGTAGTTTGTAAGGAAAATAGCACCAATATTGTCACACCAAAGTCAAGTGCCTGAGGAAGTGTGACATGGAGTTCGTAAACTTTGTAAACAAGATAACTCAGCAGCAGGTTAATGAATGGTAGTTGGCCTCAGTGATAGAGTAGGACAGAACCCTTTGCTCTTGGACAAATTAACAAACTAATTGTTCCCAAAAGAAGATAAAATAGCAGCCAGTGGATCATCTATCCCAACACATGCTACCCATCAGCATCCACATAAGCCACATGGTACTTGGACAGATGACTAAACCATGGTTCAGTTTTCCCTCCAAAGAGTAAAAAAATCTTGACTGTTTGCCAGCAAACACCGGTCGGTTGGTGCATGTATTAGCAGACTTCATGGATAGCAAAGGCAATTTCAGGTCTAGTGATAATAAGATATATATTAGGATCAATGAACAAACCGTTGGAATATTTGGACAAACTGTAAAGTGGTGGAGAGAGGAGCTTTTGAAACTTTGGCATCATGCATTTTGGCGTTATGGAGAGGGGAATCAATAAAGTAATTTAAATATACAGTACATGTTAAGCAAATCTAGCATCCAAACCAAAAATGTAACATAGTCAGCAACGGTCTTGATAGCAACGTCAGATTGAATGTCTCCAATAAAGGCAGATAAAACAGATGGGTCACTACATGTTAAGATAATGCCGTCAATATAAACTAATAGTATGGTAGAGTGATCACCATGAACAAGGATTGATAAATCACAGATAAAGCAAATCCAAGTTCAAAAAGACAATATCGAATGCTCAAATTCCATGCATTGGGCACTTGTTTGAGACCGTTAATGCAAGCATAAGTGGGAAATCGTGGATTTTGCAAAGCTGAAAGAGAATCGTTGGAGGGGATGTGTAAGAGTGTAAAACCATTTTTGAGCCTTTAGCTAAAAGCATAAGCTTTTGGGCGCAAATGATTCCTTCACAACAATAAATCATAATAATATTGACAAACAGCAACATATATTACTTCATCAGATGGTGAAAGATCAGTGCTCATAGTTTTCTTTTTCACATGGAGGTATTTTTGCACCAAATACATACAATATAGCTTATTCTGCTAAGTGAACCATAAAGCACCATTCCAGAGGATGATATGATATCCCCACCTGAATTTCCAAAGGATGCCCATGAATTCCCATGCGACGATCAATCATACATGAACCATCCGTTACCAATAGCGTCGGGAACATGTCGAATCCATCTGTGAGACATAAACGTAAAATCATATTAATTCCTGTATGCACATCAATAATTTCCTGCAGAGAGAGATCACCAGAGTATTTTCCATATGCACGTAGCAATATGATCCACCATAGACCTGAAAGCATTGAAATACAACACAAAAAAATGTAAAAATGACAAATCTAGCAGCTTAACTAGAGGGGAAATTCGTTAAAGAGGACTTGCTAACTGCTAATTGATATATCTCATTACCAGAATCAACTGGCGCCACACGGCCAATTGCTGCCTCTCCAAAGTCAGGGTCCAAAATATCTTCTGTTGCAGAATCATCACCATCCAGAGGAACTGTGCGAACCTTGAAACTGGCAGGCATCAATCCTTGACCCGGACTATGGCAATCCATTGTTTTTTCCCAGCTCTGAAAATTGAGAATTCAACTTCAGCAGGACAGTAAAAAACACGCAACATATGATTTGATATATCAGAAGACCAATAATATATTCCAAAGTATGAACCCTCTCCCTCCCCCCAAACACCAACTTTCAAAAAATTAGGAAATGAAAAGAAGCCAAAAGAAACAAGAGGTCAAGAACCCCAGTCTCTCTTTCCCTATCCCTTGATTATTATTGGCATTAAGGGAGAGAGAAAGATCTCACTCTGCCACCCTAGCTGTAGTACACAGATACACAAAATCTTCTTAGTTCCTATATAAACAATTACACCGTATCCAGAATAAAGGGGAAAAATTATTCACATATTATGGATATCTGTGACATATTAAAATTTGTCATATTGGACAGCATTAACAAGCATGACTTCTGAGACAATCTGAATCAGACCAAACAACAGCCTTTGTATATTCCAAACAGGTCTAAATTGAATGCCTTGAACTATGTGTGATATTAACTCCCTTTCTCCCTTCTCGCTCCAAGTGTGTCTTTCCAAGACACCAGTATGTGTTTGTCTTCACTTTGGGTGGGAGGTTATTGTAAAGCAAGAAAACAGACAGATACAACAATTTTCTGATATACCCATTGTTCAAATAAACATAATTTAATGACTTCCTAAGAGAGTGTAGAAATGATCAATAATTACGAGGACAAGCAAAAGAATGGCCGCATTTCATGAATGCCTCAAGACAGGGAAATCAACAGGCAGCAAGCAATACAAAAGCAGAACTAGCAGAATCATCATATCAGGTTTGGAATGAAACACAGTAGGATATTTGAAAAGCACTACGGAAAAGGTAGTTTGGCAAACAATTGATAATGAACATATAGGTTGGGAACTTCCATCATTCCATGGTTGTAGTAATATAGAAATTAATTTGGACTTATGGTGCTAAAGACTTGCATATTGATATGTCTTTGTATTTCCGTTGGTAAGCCTGTGTGTGGGTCATGGGCAGATCTATGCATTTAGAAGTGGGGTCAATTGAACCCAATGGACAAAAAGTTAATTAAATAAAACTAGATACATACATACATATATATATATATATATAATTGAATTGTTAGTTCATTAACCCCACTAGATTTATTGACCACTATGACCTACTTATTTTTTGAAGATTAGTCAATTTTCACCATTTTTTATCAGAAGCAATAACATAATAGTTTTAAATTTACTTTGATAAAAAAGATAGTAAAATTATAAAAATATCAATTCCACCGTAAAAAAATTCCAAGATCCATCCCTTGTGTGAATAGTGGATATAGATTGTGGATTTTCAAAAAGTGGAATTCTTCACTAGAAGAGTATAACAATGCTTTCCCTAGGAACAGCCAAACTTGAGATAGAAGAGGTTGGTTTTTATGGGGTGAGATTGGCAATATGCTGGTTGTTAATGAGAGCTTCACTATAAGATGAGTTGACTGTTTTAATTCGACAGTGGATAAGAACAAGACTATACCAGACTGTTTTCAAGAGGATAAGGACAGAGTTGTAGGTTCCGACAGCTTAATAGAATGGGACAGAATGAAAAGGATGTTCATTAGCTGCTGCATTTATTATCTGCACTCAGCATTTTGAAATGGACAATAAAAGTTTTACAGAGGCTTGACAAATTTGGTGTTTTCTCAGTTTCTTCCTTTTACAAGCAGCTGTACATAGGATTTGTTATGCTTTTGTTTCAAAAAGATATGTAAATCAGAGAAATGCACTAACAACACTGGTTGGCTTAGGAGGTTGCTTCAGGTAGGTCTCAAATATGTGATAATTTATATATGAGTGGTGTGTTGTTTGCAAGCAAGTGCCACATGTACATTAATCATTCCGTTCCATATTAATGCAGTGTTTGTTCTTATCTTGTCAAGCTGCACCAAAGCCTTGGCCTGGACAATTTTCAGTTACTGGATAAATTGAATCAAAGCTTGGTCAGTGTAGCACATTTTCTTGTTGCAAAAATGGCTCACTCAGAGCAGGAGGAAGATAAATGGTATGGAGACTTCTTACTTTGGCACTAGAAATGGAGGAATGGAAATCTTTGACAGAGTAAAGAAGAAAAACTAACATATAGAATCGCTAACTGTCTTATCTAGAAGAATTTCATGTTGCTCCATTCCATCACCTGGGAACACTGACCAGAAACATTTCATACCTGCAACTGAAGAGTGTGAAGGATGAAGTTCCGAACAATATCATACTCTCCCTTCAATAGAAAAGCTATTCCAGATGGTATGAAGTCACGAATAAAGACCTGATCATAATTCAAAGCATTGGAACTAGTAGGATCCTTAGCAGCAATTGTGCCAATTGGACTACCACAATAATAAACTACAGACTCTCGTAGGAACTCCCATGCTTCCTCCTCAATAGGGTCAGCACTAACTTTCTTCAAATGATTACTCGGTATGTCAGTTGGTGGTAAGCTTCCATTAGATGCACCCAGATCCCTTTCATGTTTCAAACCTTGATTATCTTGGAACTCTAGAAGGTTCGGCCCAGTCACCACACTATTAAGAGTATCTATAATCTTTGTGTTATCCACATACCATGTTCCATTTCCATCTGCCGCAGTTGTACCACTAGCACTTTCAGAATGTTGACAGTAGCAGGTAAGTGAGCTTGACTGCTTATGTGCTGCATTTCTGTAAAAATTACCACTAAACCCTTGAAATTGATGTATGCCCATCCCACTTTGTTGCATACATGAGCGGTTTGGATACTGGATATGTCTTAAGTGCTTTTTCTTTAGGCATTTTATCTGGGATTTGGGAATAAATGTCATATCGAATTTACCGAATGGTGCATGAGGACTGGAAAGGCACGGTGCATTCCCAAAGAGAATTTGCAGCATTGTCTCAGAAGTGCAAACAGCCATAATGTTGGTCAAGGAACTCAGCCAGTTACCAATTCAGAGTTCTTTACCTGTATGCAAATCAAAGATATTTCATTATATGATACCTGTACAAAAAGCAGAACAAGAATGGCATAGGCAATTTTGCATACTGTTAATATATTTGGGAAAAAAAAACTGAATTTAAAACCATTCAAATAGTAAGATGAAAAATAACCTCACAGTTCATAAAAGTAGGCTAGAGTAAAAATTTTATGGAATATGACATGTGACATAATCTTTTCTCGCCAAATTTGAGGGCGGAAAGAGACTGTGCCATAGGTTGACTTTGTTTCAGATTTTGGGGTTTTATGCATCATTATATGCATAGGTGACCAATAATTCCCCTTTAGAATTGTTCAAGTAAAGTTCTTATTAAACTTCAATAAGATAGAAGTATGAAATAGTATCATGCTACTCCAATAAAATTGAAGGAGAACTAAATAGTACATCTGACTTAACACATTGCCTGGTTACTCCAACAAAATTGAAGGAGAACTAAATAGTCATCTGAATCAACACCTTGCCTTGTCTTGATACTGATGGAACCCAGGAAAAATAATACAGCGCCCAGATGGGAAGCAAAACTCAAACTGGGGCTAGAGCGAATCCAGCGGCAAGTTGGAAAAAGTCTGATCACAAGGTCAAAACCAATCAATCAGACCCACTCTGGGACAATAGTTACAATGACCAGCTAGCATGCCATGTCAATGCAAGTGAGAATCAGCGACTAGCCAAGCAATACCGCGTCTGCATAATAGCAGTGATAAAGGAAAAGGACATCAAATGGCAAAAAAAAAGGAGATGTTTCACTGATCAAATGCAGAAATCAATGGAGCAGTAATAGCCGGCATAATGTCTGGTACAGCCATTTCGAATTGATGCATCAAGGTCCCAGCACAATTATAAAATCCCAAGCTCTCTACCTAGAAAGGGGTCGGAATCCAGTCTTTTGAACTCTCATCTTCTGTTAGTTTGAAAGATAGTTGCTGAAGGCTATATAACTTCAATTGAGAGATTATTATTATCCCTCTAGAAAAGAAGTTACACAGTGATGCATGCATGGCTGCGGGGACTTGCAATCGGCGATGCCACAGGCGATAATAGAGGAGATGGGGATGAGAAAGCAGAAGAAGAAGAAGAAGAAGAAGAAGAAGAAGAAGAAAAAGGGGAAGGGGAGTTAGGCAGAGAAGGTGACAGGGAAAAGAGGGAAAGGGGAAAAGGAGGGGGTAATCGAGAGCCAGAGATGACAGAACAAGAGAGAGGGAGAGGGAGTGGGAGACAGAGAGCAAAGACGAGAAGGAGAAAGAAGATAGTATTCTTTTTTTCTATTTCTCCTGTTAGCACAGTGATGATGAATACAGATTGGGAAAAAGGAGCCTAACAAACTGGGGACAGAGGGGAGGGCAGTGCTGTTGCACGTGGCCCAGTAACCTAACAGATTAACAGATTGCGGTAACAACTAAAGGAAGGGGAAACCCAATTAACCAATTCCTAACAATATTAGTTTAGGAGCAGGGGAAGAAATCAAATTAAATCAGTGCATGAATTAAATATAATAGCGGAATTTTGGTGGTGGTTGAAAAATCCAAGTGCTCCGTCGTGTAGCTGTGGACTGTTGCCGGCGTATGTCCGAGGAGCCGTTGAAGAGCCCCGTAACAGTAACATTTTCCTTCCCATCAAGAGAACCTTGTCCTCAAGGTTAACTAAGAGAAAATCATAGGGAAGTGTTGTTGCGACGTTCCATGTATATAAGGCGTTTGATATCCGTATATTCTTGTCATCTCCACATGTTTTAAGGGAAATTTTCCCCATAGGTATAGCAAATGCTAGGCCATTTACCCCACCATAATGAGCAACAATCACAAAATGCTACCGGATATCGCGTCCATCAAGGTAGGCATAGGTGTGAACTAGATGCTTAGAGTATGCAATTCCAAATAGGGAACCATTAGAGCTCCATGACACACGGTTGATAGGGTTAGTTGGCTCTCTTGACAATGCTATCTTTAGCTCCAGTGTACATTTGGAGGTATCACAAACCATGAAACTTTGCAAAATTAGCTTCTCCTTAGAGCAAACTTCCCACAACCCTATATCCCCTGTGTTTGTTCCAACTAGAAGAAGTATTTGATGAACTGGATGAAAATCCATGCTCATTACAGATGAACCCTAGTTCAATGTTCTTCGAACCGTCATGGGCAAGTCACTGGTTGATCGGGCTAGTAGATTAAGGCTTTCCCCTGGTAAACAAGTTGCCGGAGGGAGCACTTCATTGACAGTTCCTTGAGGCCTGGATTTAAAAATTGCCTCCAAATTCAGGGGACCATTCAATTGTTCAGCTACACAAATACCAATCCAATTAAATCGCCAATAGCGAATGTGATGGTATGTTCTCCCAGATTTTGCAGTGAGATCTCGATGAACTAATGGTGGATTCCGCTTATGCAGATAGTTCATTCCCTTTGCCACATCAAGGGCCACATTTAGACGACGCTTCTCATCCAATTTTTCCCTAGTGCTAGGTTTGTGCAAGAGTCTATACAAACTACCCCTTGACAAATATTCTGTTACTATGGACAAGTTAGGGGGCTGAGTGGCAGCTCCCATAAAAAGAACAATATTTGGATGCCGCAACAGTTTCATCATTGCAACCTCCCTCAAAAATTCCTTGAAGTGTTCTGCGTGATGATCTTCACAGCAACCTCCGAACCACGATATTCAGGACGATGGACGGTTCCAAAAGGGCCTGCCCCAATCTTCTCTTTCAAGACAAGATCACTCCATGCAATGTCCAAAACGTCCATTTCAAGGGCAATTTCTGTACTTGGTTTGATTGGAAGATTAGCATCAAATAACTGAGAATCTTTGGATGTATTACCCTTTAAATTATTAAAGGCCAGGTATTGTTGGAATCCTTGTTGCCCGGTTGGAGGAACAAGCTTTGAAGCGATAGGTTCTCTGACCAAATTTGATGACCCAGCAACGTTCTAAGAAGGATTGCGATATTTCAACAATTGCAAATTCTTGTCACGTCCAGTTGGTTGGGTAGCTTTTGAGGGCGTTGGCGACTGAGACGGTTCGTCCTTCATGATTGAACAGGATCCTTGGTTGTTTCTATCTGGAAGCATCATATTCATATCTAATTGCTTTTGAAGCACAGAAGCCTCCACAACTTCCTCATTAACTACACCGCCTATAGAGGCATCTTCAAATATTGTATTAACAGTCTGGCAATCTGAAAAATATTGTTTGGCCAGTGACCTGAAATCAATAGCAAGTTCAACCGGTCTAAATTGTGGAAACCTCAATGGTGAAGAAATTGAGATGGAAGATGGACCATTGAGCAGAGAATCAGGCTCAGATAAGCAACCTGGATTCCCAATTAAATCAATGAGATACTCCCCGTTTGGCTTAAACCGCACAAGACAAGATGTAACATTATCTCTATTACAATATTTGCAGCCTCTGGCAATTCAACATGGTAAATCAATTGTGTCAGTCAAGACTTTAAAGAGCAAAGCACGATGTCTGCAGAGTCCAACAGATAAGCTACCAATTGGAAGCACAATAGAGCCTAAACAATCCTTAAGGTCATCACAGCATTCCTTCCAGACGAGAACAAATTCTTCCTCTCTAATTGGAGCTGCACCCCCATGTGATTGCATATCAACTTCGTCAGCTGATCAACATCTTCTGTGGTGACACGGCTACAAGATACACTACGTGTCCTGTTCTGCCATTCCTTCAAGCTGGAATCAGTTCGTTGATCAATCAAAACCACCTCAATTGAAGAATGTATAGGATCAACAGACATCAATGATTCAATTGAGGGAATACAACCACTCTCTTGCAAATTAGTACACATAGCCCATACATATGGATCCATCCCATGAATTAGGTAAAAGCCATCAGGAACCCTGTCAGAGTATGATAGGCAGCCATTCACAGAGTTATTCAATACTTACAACCTTTGGACAAGAACAAGTGCAGGAGTTTTGTCCTGGTCCTTAACTGAAAATACGAAATCGCCGGACAAGTCTCAGGAGTCCACAATTTCTTCATCGCATAGTGTTGCTGACTCCACAATAAGAGGAGAAATTTTGGCAAGGGGTGAAGTCATGATATGCGGATGAGTTGGAAGAAAAGGGGGATTTGTGGATGGTAGGGTTTGTCGGTCGATTCGGTTTTGTATTTAAGGGGTTTCGATGAGGGGTTTCTGGAATGATGCCATGGTGGAAGCAGAGTTGGTGATGCGGTTGGCCTATGGTTGTACGGATGCAACGAAAGGAGCAATTTCCAGTTGAGGTAAGGGAAGATGAACAGTGATGGTGACGTCTGGTGTCGCTGGTAGCATTCTGTGAGGCTTAGGGTGGAGTTTGCGGTGACGGATGTGGAATCTCGCTCAAAGATGCGCTGAAGAGGCAGTGGTTGGAAGCAACGGTGTAGGGTGGAAAGTAACAGATGGAGCAACTACGGATGGTGAAGGGTTCAACAGCAATGTGAGGTTCGCTGATGAGTTATGTTGTCGCTTGATCCTGTTGAGCGATTGGAGGATTGCATTAAGGGAGTATTGGATTTGCGCTTTAGTGGCAGCAGTGGTGGCAGCAACTGCGGCAAATCTTTCTGTATCTCGTCGGACAGACGCGGCAGCGTCCTTCGCCGCCGTTGCAAGCCTTACAACGACAACTTCAAGCGTCGTTAGTACTTGTTCTTCAGTCGTCATCATCTCTACCTGATCTCGATGAGAGCACCAATGATGCATGCACGGCTATGGGGACTTGCAATCAGCGATGCCGCAAGCAATAATAGAGGAGATGGGGAAGAGAAAGAAGAAGAAGAAGAAGGGGAAGGGAAGTTTGGCAGAGAATGTGGCAGGAAAAGGAGGGAAAGTGGAAAAGGAGGGGGAAATCAAGAGACAGAGAAGACAGAACAAGAGAGAGGGAGAGGAAGACAAATAGCAGAGACGAGAAGGAGAAAGAAGATAGTATTATTTTTTTTCTGTTTCTCCTGCCAGTACAGTAATGCTGAATACAAATTGGGAAAAAATAGCCTAACAAACTGGGGATAGAGGGGAGGGTAGTGCTGTTGCACGTGGCCCAATAACCTAACAAATTAACAGACTATGGTAACAACTAAGGGAAGGGAAAACCCAATTAACCGATTCCTGACAACATTAGCTTAGGGGCAGGGGGAAGAAACCAAATTAAATCAGTGCATGAATTAAATATAATAGCGAAATTTTAGTGGTAGTTGGATAATCTGAATGCTCCGTCGTGTAGCCGTGGACTGTTGCCGGCGTATGTCCGAGGAGCCGTTGAGAAGCCCCGTAACCATAACACACAGCCTCACATTCAAGAGGCCCGAGGCCATCTAAATCATCACAGTCCAACCCCTGTCCTCACAAAGGACCACCTTGGTTAAAGAAGCCATTCCTCCAACAAGACTCATTACAGCTCCACCCAAAAGGAACCCCCACATCCATAATTCTCGCAATCCCACAATCAAATAGGCACAAATTCCACCATGCATATTAGTTTATTTAGCATGTTCTGACTTGAGCAGTAAAGAAGACTCGGGCAGATATTCTAACCTTACGACCACTTGTTTGTGTATGTGATGTGCAGATTTGTGATTTATTAGTCCCGATCTTGCTTTATAGCTCTTTTGGTGGATTCCATTTTTTCAGATACGTTACTAAGGTTAGAATGGCATTTTACATTGGCACTTGGTTGGAGAAGGAGGGGCACCAATGCTTGAACCTCAATGGCTGCGTCGAAAGACACAAGCCACAATCATCAGTCCATGGCGCACCAGTAACTTGAATTACATTTGATTTGACTTAAGAAAACAAAAGAATAAACCAATTTGACTTCATCACAACCTCATTAATGCAAGCATGCTTGATATCAACAATTTATGATTGCATAATCCATAATGACTACGATCAAATCTTTTAAGGGTAAAAAAAGGACCAAATAACCATTACTATTAAACAACCTTCAGCAACCGAACGGATGAGATTATCAACTCACAAAATTCCTAAATCTTAATAGACTTGCTAGATAACCGGGAGGGGGAGATCACCTGTTTCAACAATAAATGGGGATTTCTGGAAATTCTCGTTTAGAATATTAAAAAAA
>JAOVVI020014089.1:0-11623 GCA_028571085.2 Nepenthes alata | reverse complement strand
CTCAACCTTAATTGTGGGAAGCTAATAATCCAAATAATTACGCAACCAAGGTAACGCCAAGAAGACTTACAAATTAAAATAACAAAGATGTCATTTAGTACTGACAAGGACCATATGCACATGATCAAAGATACCATAATAACGATTCAAAAATAAATTTAATTTAATCAGTTTAGATTATTTAATTACCCTAACAGTTTGTCCCAATATATGAATTCTATTACAAATGCCACAGAATGGTTAATTATTTCTTGACTCACAAGGACAAACTCGTGACAAACAACCAGTCCCAAAATAAATATATATATCCTACATATGCTGCCCCACACACATACACTTATAATTTTGCCACCACACGCACGACTCTGCTAGCTCACACGCACTTTCCCTATACTCACACACTAGCTTACCCACACACTGCCAGCACACCATTGGCAGTTTACACACTTAACGGCAATACACACATTGACCTACACACACACTGCCAGCAAACCACTGGCAGTTTACCCCAAAACAAACTACACATACTTATACTCCTACCCTGCCAATGCACACGGTAGCAGTACACACTTTGCACCCACCTGTACACACCCATGCAGACACAATAGCACACACGCACACATAGCAGCACGAGCGTGTGCGCACACGCACGTATATATTTATTTATAAATGCCAACACATACACACATACCCAACAGCTCTCGGCGGCATCAACCTCACTGCCAGCACATGAAGCAGCCCTTCTCTCATGCACAAAGCACTACACACGCACGTACATGAGCAATACGCCACTCATACACACACACACGGCTAAGTGCACAGCTATGCACTGACATATGTATTTACTTAATTAATTATTTATTTATTTATTTATTTATTATATATCTACATATACACGCACCGCATACAACACAGCCACGTATATAATTGCTTACATACACTTCTACATACATATACTTCAGCATACATAATCTTATATACGTATACCCAATTTCCAAATGCCAACAGCCGGATGCCCAACAAAGCACAAAGCCCCTCTTTTTCCCGATTTATGCTTTTACAAAGCTTTTTACAAAAATCTCCACATAAGACCCGATTTCAACATTATCGGTGGAATTTGAAAGAGAGAAGGAGTAGATTTGTAACAAAGAAGATTTATTTGCGAATCAAAAGGGAATGTTACTTGCAATTATTTCACTACCATAAGTATTTTATAAATCTCACAGCAATACCAATATCTTTTCTGCACGTTTTTGAAATTAAGTTTGTTTGATTTAATTTATAACTACTACCCAGAGTTAAACTTAAAAAAAATTTGACCGAGAATACCAGGGTGTCAGAGCTCTATATCTATAATGACTTTGATCTTTTAGGAATTAGCATTTATCCTGTATTTAGAGATTATGTAACCAAGAACTTGTTGAAAGTTACACTAAAAACGTACTTGGTTAGATTTAACTTCATTCAATTATTCTAAGTACATCAAACATCTCTACTTTGTAAAATTGTCATTGATATGTAAACTTTTGACAACCATATCGTCAACACGTACCTCTATATTTTTTCTAATATGTTATTTGAATAGTTTGTTCATAAATCTTTGATATGTGGTGCCAGCATTCTTTTAATTAATGAGAATCACCTAATGGTAGTAGGTTCCCTAGTTTACCTTAAATGGGTCATCTCTTCATCTTTAGGATTCATCCATATTAGATTGTATCCCAAATAGCATCCCTAAAACATAGTAACTAATGTCCAGATATTGAATCTACTAATTGGTTGATCATTAGGAGTAAAAAATTATCTCTTAGACATGATTTATTCACATTTATAAAGCCGATAGATATCCTCTATTTTTCATTACTCCTCTTTACTAGGATGGCATTAGATAACTAATCTAGGTAACTAATCTCTCTGATGAAGCCATCATCAGTTTACTTTTTCACATTTTCTCAAATTGCCACAAGTTTTTTCAAGAAACATTTTCATCTTTTTTGCCTTATCAACTTGTGAGCTATCATTTCTATTGAAATTCCTAGCATATTAGCCAGAATTCAAGCAAAAATGTTAGAATTGCCCCATAAAAGTCTATCATTTTATGTTTTAGATCTTATCCAAAACTAACTCGATTTAGACATATTTGTATGGGTTTATCGGATTTAATGGAATTTGAAGTGGTGACTCTTCAAATTAAGCTTGTTGAATGGGAAGCCTCATCCCACAGGTTGAACTCTTCTACTAGTCATGGAGGAGTTGGGCCATTAGTCTATGTGAAATAATAATTTTATCCAATGATCTAGTCACCTTTAACTTTTTCAATCCCATATTTAGTCAATAACTTTATTTTCAAATGTTGAATGAAGGTGATCACCCTAAAAATCAAGTACGTTATGTCTAGTATGGTATTATAGACCGATGGAAGATTTATAACTTCAAGGTGCATGATCATTTATCTTAGATCGACTCATTATCTAGCCTATACAATGATTTGTCTGATGAGTCCATTTGATTTATATTTTAGACCTAATTTAATGAACGTTTTGAAATGTAGAATATTTCTTTAGTTTCCATTATTAATAATAACTCATTTCAATTGATAGTCCAAACTAAATCTGAAATGAGTATAGATATAATAAAAATGTTAGAATAGAGGATGACTACATGTGTTATATTATCATCACTAAAATTAATAGCATTTTCTCTACCTCTAATTTCTACTCTTGTTGGAAGAAGATTGATTTGAATGATCTTAAATTTCTATCTCATGTGGAGACCATGTTGATGACCCCCGCCACTATTCGATGGCGTGATTGTCCGGGCGGCTCATCATCATCAATATATTTATCTAAGAAAATCCTAGAATTTCTGTAGATGTTTTTTGAGATATCCTTTTTAGATAAAGGCATCAATTTCCTTATGAAGTATAGAGCAATCCTCACTATTATGACTCGAAGATTAATAAGAGAAGTAGTGCATCGACTGGTGTCTTCCTTCTAGGTTTTTAACTAGCTTGGATTACTTCAAGAATTTTTCATTCTAAATCTATATCAAAGTATTCATCCACAATGTTAGCAAAGAGTATGAGATGTAATGGCTTGAACTCTCGTCGAACAGCTGAATAGGTCCTCTATTACTTATGATAGTCTAGAGTGGGTTGGATGTCACTATTTTCCATTTTTCACCCCCAGTCTTTTTCGAATGCAGCTCATAGTTTAAGTGTTCTAGTCTTTTGGCATCATTAGCATTTTCCACTGCAATGTATGCTCGGTTGATTGTTTTTACCTCTAAAAATATTTTAGGGTCCTATGGAACCAATACTTATAAAAGTCACCCAATTGAATAGTCGCCATATAGGTATTTACTTTAACCGTATCGGTGAGTTTCCATATGCTTCTAGTTTTGACAGTTAGTCAAGCCAAAAAACACCACACTCTCATTGGAAGCTTGCATTATCCTGACCAAATGTAGAAGTTATTTTTTTTCCCTCCAGCGGAAGGTGAGATTGGATAGGAACTAATCAATTAGTTCCTAAAATGTACTAATGGAATTTGTATTAGTTTTATAACCAAATTTGGGTATCCCTTTTTAAAATCAAAGGAAATCAAAGGCACATCATGGCATCTTCCAAATTTTAGAAACCAAGTAGCATGTAAAAGTTATTTAGATGACCTATCATATCAGTACTTCCATCATATGACTCCAATACAAGCATTTTGAACTTATGAGAGAGCCAATGCCTCAAGATCCCTGAGGTGACTGATGTACATCCCAATTAGGTTGTCTAAGTAGTAGAGCTTTCTAAAGAAACCTTACTCTATTCTTTTATTGTGCTCCTCCTCTTCAATTGTGAAGAAAATATTCTTTGTATTAAAAAATATCTTTTAACTCTAAATGATTAGTAGATACATTTGATATCTATTTGGCCATAAATTTAATATATGCTATTGTATAACCCTTCATCTTAGATAGAATAGTGCCTAGAATGTCAAGTGTACCAGGGATTCTATTTCTCTAGGCTTTCCTCTGTGATCTCGAAGATGATATGACTTTCGAGTTGGGAGAAACAACTTGGTTTTATACCATGTGAGCCATGAGCATCTTTGGCTGCGAGTGGCTCACTATTGAGGCAATTTTCTTACCTTCAACCTTATTTTTGAGGTCAAAACTTGTAGGTTGAGGACCTCAACCTAATGGTTCTAGTTCTTATATCTGTCACAAATGGACTTCAATATCTTTGAAATATTTTACATTTAAGCGACCAAAACTCCATTGCCTGGAATGATTGACAAGTGAGCACTTCCTTAGCTACCTTCTTCTAAGAAGATGCCACGAGAGGGGACATCCTTCAATAGCTAAAACAATTATCCATGTGCTCTTGTAAACACCATGTTAACTGGTTTCGTTAAAGATTGTTAGTGGAATTTTTTTCGGTGTGAACTGGTTTGGGTAGAAACGAATACCTTGATTGCATTTCCCACAAACGATGCCAAAAATGTATATTTAAAATTTGGATTATGATTTGAATAAATTCAGATTGGTTTGTCAAATCTTCTATTTGGGTGTTGCACACCATAATAGTAATATAAGAGTTCAAATGATTTGGGACTCACTCTCGGGTGTATCCACTGATACTCAAGTTTATAAACTTCCTAAAAATTTGAAATATGAGAGTGACTGAGAGTAGAGAGAGTGAGGGAGAGATTCAAAAGACTTAGTTTCATATTTTGTGAAAATAATAAGTATATTAGAAGACTAAAATCTATTCCTTATATTTCAAAATATATCCCATTTTTAGAAAAATTGGATGCATTTATAGTCATGTCGTTGATTGATTCGATTTCTTAAAAATAAATAATTAATCAGGATCTGAGTAGTTAACCTAATTGGAGACTGAGTAGTTCAATCGCACACTATATACATTCTAATCGTGGAACTTTCTGAAGGTAGTTAAACCGATGATGATAAAAATAACATTGGTTAGTTAGGGAACACTAGCCTGAACTAACATACAGCATACAAACTACTCATTTGGTTTAACTACTCGACTAGGTTAGCTGTTTGATTAAATTAACCGTTCAATTTGACATGTTAACTGTTCGATTAAATCAACTGTTCAATTTGATATTTGGATGTTCAACTATTCAGGCATATAGCCAACTCTATTCAATCACTTGGTCACCCAATAACCCATCTAATATTGATTTGTTCTAATTAAAATTAGTTCAAAACCTACCTCTATATTTTTGAGCTTAAGCCTTATCAGCTAGTCAATACTTTCGTCTTTCTAGAACTATTCATAAATTTGTTGTTCTAATTAATTTAACTACAGATAATTAATAATATGCCAAACTAATTGGCCCGATAACTCGTGGGCCAACCTGAAATCAGACCTACAACAGAAGAGCGCCCCAGAAGACGTAATCTAGGAGAATTTCCTCGAGACCCAAGGCCCAAACTATACGACTCAGATCCTCCCATCGAGATGTGGGCCCTTGGAGTCACCCACCAGACATAACCCGGTAGCACACACCGCAACAGTTCTAACGCAGCAACCAATCCCACGTAGCCGCACCCCTGATCATTTGGCTCGGTGTAGCACATTAGGGGACCACAAGCCCTGGCACCTTTAGCAAGCTAGGATCACAGAGTTGTGCTATCGGCCACTCACTGTAATTCTAGCAGTGCTCTGGCAACCACAGTCTAGCTCTCCCCTTCAAATACCTCGCTTCCTCCGTAGGAAAACGGGGCCTTAGAGAGGCTAAAATAATTTAGAGAGGAAAAGGAGACCAACGAATGCAACTCTCAAATCCAAAGCCACTCTTCTAAGAAGGCATCCCTTCCTTTGAGCCATCCTCTTGCTAGGGTGCATATTCAAACTGATTCCCAACCAAGCGCACTCATTGGAGTTTAATCCTCCATCTCAAAGTCGCTCCCAAACTGTGCACACCTGTCGGAGCTCAGTGTTCCATCTCAAAATTGCTCCCTAGCCGAGTGCACTCGTCGGAGTTCAAGTCTCCATTTTAAAGCCGGTCTCCAACCAAGTGTACTCATCAGAATTCAATCCTTCATCTCAAAATTGCTTTTCGGCCGAGTGCGCTCATCAGAGCTCAATCTTCTATCTCAAAATTTTTCCCTAGTCGAGCGCACTCACCAAAACTTAACCCTCCGTAAACACTCAATCCCCAAAACATGCATCCGTGCATTATTTATTCATCCTCCTATCTTTCTATCTACCTGAGAAAAATTTTTGACTTAAGTATCAGAGGGCATACCAGGGTTTTGGTGTGCGAGTCCTGCCATTCTCTAACCTCTTGTTTACCAATTATGGTGTGCGGGATTTAGGTTCAGAGTAATAAATAAAGCACTTGCTTTAGCTCAACCCATTGGGAGGATCAAACGGCTCCCTTATTCATTCGATAACTGGATCTAGGGATGTATCATTAGCATCGTTTGTGAGAACAACAAAAAAGTCTAACCACCACTCCTACTAGAGCAAATATAGCCAATGCCCAGGCACGAGCCAGGACACTCACCACAGACATCATCTCCTATGGCCATGACCCTTCTGTGGGTAGTCACGAGGATGAACGATTGGCTCCTGAGGTGCAGATTCTCGCCACCTAGACATACATCGTGTCCCAAGCAGCCCCGAACTATTGGTACTGGCCTGAAGGTGCAACCCTAGGGGTTTCACCCTCCAACTCCCAAACCTCAACGTCCAGAAGAAGAAATCAAAGAGAAAGGCAGCCTCCTCAAAAGATCTAGTAGCTTAACGACCTCGTGGCCCTAGAAGCCATGAGCGACAAAGCCTACCCGTGGCCAGAGGATCAACCGAGTCATGAGATGTGAGATGAAAGCCCATAGCGGCGTAATCTACACCACTCCCGTGATGATCGGAGACCCCCTGCTCGGAAAGAAGCTTCATGGCACACCTAGAAGCACTTCGTCGACCTAGTAAAGTCATTGTTCATGAGTGAGATCCGGTTGTTACCATCTTCTCGCGGGATCAGGGAGCCCAACCTGGAGCTTTACATTCAAAGTTCTGATCCGAGCTACTAGGGATGCAAACACTTAATGTATCATTAACAATAGGTTGGAACATCCTCGGGGGCAGCAGAGTCATCAGCCTTTCACATGCGGCATTTCATACCAGAAGATACTACTTACATGAGAAGCGATGTGTCCCTCGGTACCGACGGGTCGCGTGTTGGTACTATGAGCCCGACGTCCAAGATCGCATAGTCAGGCAGTCATCGACCGGCAGCAAGAACACACTAGTTCAGCTTGATGGACCCTATTCTTTGGAATATAAAGGATGCAGGCAAATAGCTATCGACCGAAATAAACAGCCTCGTTGCTAATGGGGACCATTCTGAGCCTTGATGTTCCTCCAAAGTGAGGCGTATGTGATACACACCCGGTGCAGAAAAATGGTCCCGCTGTCTAAGAACTCCCTCCACCCCAAAAGGCGGTTCCTACATTTTCCTGTCAAGCACAAGTCAAGTGCATCCATGCTAGTTGCTTGAGTGTTATAAACATATTTATTTACTCCCTCCATTCATCATGCAAACCATACAAATACTTGTGTGTTTGCAGCAATTCAAAGACCTAGACTACTCCTCAGTTGGGCAAACTCTTTCGCCTATGCCTTAACCAACTGTGACCTGGTTATAAAACCTTGGTCCCAATAACTGGGTGGCCCAGAGAAAGTCAAAAGTAAACCTCGGTCCTAATCACTGAGCGGCCCAGATAAGGTCAAACATTACGGACCAGGGCTTGCGGACCCAGAGTCGGACCTTGCCATCAAACGGCTATTAAAACCTTAGGTGGCTTTTCAGTATACATGTGATAACTTCCTCCCATAGGGACGAGCCCATCAGTCAACAATGGTCAACAGACTAGGACCTGATGTATGAAAGTTACAACGTGCTCTAATAGGATCGAGCGCCAATAGTTACGTGTAGGTGATGGCTTAGACTTCACCAGAGCTTGGCGACAACGGGCATGAAACCCAATCGGCTCTTGTGAGGCTCACCCATACCCATGCAACGATGCCCTTCTACAGGAAAGAGTACAATCGAATAATTATGTCCATCCAAATTTGACAACAATAGTTGCAAGGCTTAACCGACAATCGCATTCTATCAATGCCATGACCTCCCCATAGGAGTGAGTACAATCAGACAAATGTATCTAGCTAAACATGGCAATAATGGCAATAACCCTTAGTCAAGAAACATAATCAAAGTAAGACAATGACAAATTTGCACACGCTCAAATACATTAGCAACAATGATTAAAGTAATCCAACTGATTCATAAATGATTCAAAGAGTGCATTAAAAGTATCAACCAACCTAAAAAATATATGCAAAGAGCTACCTACCTATACCTACCGCTCGGATAACTACCCTATTGTTAGGGCCCCGGTGTGCATAGCGTAGGCCCCCCTCCTACCTCAGGGTAGTTTGCCAGGTCGAAGCTCTCCATTATGTCTGGCGTTTTCATTTAAAAGAGCCGCGCGTTTCTATTGCACCTCCTAAAGCTCATCCTTGAGCAAGGCAAACCAATCCAGAGCTTGAACGTTCACCGTTGAGAGCTCTTGGGTTCTCGCCTCTGACTTGGACAACTTCCAGTTGAGGTAGGCCACCCGCTCTTCACTCCACAAAACCTCAACGATAGCAACATTCATTCAGCGCTCTGTATCCTCCATCATAGTAGGATCTACTCACACTCAAGATAGCCGAAAGATCATAGTATCCCTCCAGTCCAGTGCACTCTCCACTACTGGGACTGCCTCCTAAACCTGCCAAATAGTAAGGTACGGTCAGTCAGGAATAGCGGTAAAGAGCACAGTAGCAGAGCGAAGAAACCCACGACACAGTACCATATGGTAAGATCACACTCCCCAATGTGATGAGTCAAGAGAATCCTCGTCTTCAGTTACAGCAAGGATTGTGGAGGTTGCGTGCTACTGGGATGAGGTGCCTTGAAACTTGGAGGCAAACTGAGCCCAACCAAAGCCCTTAGGAGCTTGGACATTGACTCTATAGGATGGGATGTCCCCTCAGTAGTAGCCTTAACTTCTAGGCTTTCTCCAACCGCTTCTTCCTCTGCTCGAGTTCTTCTAACACCCTCCTCAGCAGAAGTGATGGAAGAGGTAGATGCAAACAATTCTAGAGAAGAAGCCACCAAGATCGAGATCCCCCGTTCGACCATGGTCATGGCAATGAACCGTTCTCTTGGCCCGCTAGGTTGAAGGGTCCCCAATTATAGCACCAAAGTCTACATGGGGCTCCTTGCCCTTCGTCCATCAAGATGACTCACTGATGCTCAGATCACCCAATGAAGACTCTTCCAAGCCTGGCCTCCTTGATGACTCGCCAGCACCCAGTGCAGACGTTCTCGCTCTGCATCAATCCGCTGGCATTCCTTAGAGAGAATAGGTTATGGAGGAGCCCCCTCATCAGAGGCCCGCTCAGGGGAGTCCTAGGAAAACAAATTCCTGTACTTCCTTTTGGGACAAGAACCCGACATAGCAGAGGTAATTCCCTCCTCCGTCAAAACCTCCCACTGCACTCCATCTAGTGTCTCCTCGATCAGTGATGTCAATGGCCGCATCATCAGTTCCTCACCAAGTAGGACATCCCCAATGTAGGCTTCACTAACACTGCCCCATTGATTTGAGACTTCCCAATCAGCATCAGCCACTACAAAGAAGAAGCACGTCTTCTAGCCCTTTGCCGGATCCAGGTTCCCCCATTTATCTTAAACCTCACGCAGGGAGTGAAGGAGACCCAGTCAAGCTCTTAGTTGACTGGGAAGATCACCTTCAGGGCCCAGCCATCGAGGGTGAGCCCTTTGGTACAAAGGAAGATGCACATAATCACTAGATATAGAATAGCGTTTTGGTGAAGATGAGCCACAAGGACCTACAAAGCCCTCGGAATCTTGCACAGCTCCATCGAAAATGGAATGCGGAGATCAACCCTCAGATGTTCCTCATATACGGTTATGAACTTTGGATAAGGAAAGAAAGCAGTGTCATCAGCACCAGACACAACATATCGCATGATGCTCGGAATGTGATGCCAACTATACAAAGACTTTATCTCCCCACTAGTCAGCGTGGATGCTTGGAATTGGAAAGATTGTGCAAACCAAGAAAGAGAATGGCAAACTAGGGTAAAGATTTCTAATAAGTGAAGAAGTACAAAGACAGCTAAGTGCCAATACTTAAATAGCAAACGCCTCAACCCTACAGCGACGTCATTAATGGGTATCAAAGAGGCATGTCTCCATAATGACCGTGACACATGCCCTTATCACAAAGTGTTGCAGCATATCTGTTCGCAAGCTTCGTTATGATAAATGACGTGATGCCTCCCCACGAAGTCCGCTGACAGTTGGCAGCCTTGACACTTAGATCAGTGAGTTGGCAGTGCAGTGCAAGCAATGATGACTTAACACGCCTCTTTCCAAGATTGTAGATTGGTTATGTGTAGTCTCGGTAGGCTCGAGGCTATTCGCCTAGCTCTTGTCCCAACTAAGCTTTTGGGATGACTGGCCATGGGTTAGATCGTCAGAAGACTGAGTTGCCAGTGATCCGAATTGTCAAATTATTAAAGATCATGCAAGCGCCTCAACTATTCACGTCATGTAAGAATATCAAAGCCATGCAACATATGCAAGTAAACAATACTCAATAGTTCCATTCAATAATTCTTTTCATAAAGCACAAGCTTTCAACAATGGACATACAACTCAAAAAGGAAACCAAAAGTACATGAAGCAGTGACCCAACAACATTTGTCTGACCAGCCTTCGAGACAAACAATGTAAGAGGAAAACACCGAGGCTAGCCATCATGGCATCAGACTCGAGAGGGTAGTGTTGCAAAAAAAGCATGCAGAAGCCCTCTCCCGTGAGAACGAGGCGTAGAGCACCAGTTCTCACCCAGGAGGCAACTGCCAAAAATCATTTTCCAAAACTGACTGTAAATGCACAGTCCATGAGTCTCTATGTCTACGCGAGACCTAACATGGCGATGACGGCTTAAGATTTGACATGGACTTAAGAAAGTTCCTCATCCAGCAGTCGCCAGAGAGGTGCTCTCGTGGGCAACCGAGTATGAAGTCACTCGCTCAGAGGGGACGAGGTATTACCCTCTCCTATCAAAAGGGCTGAGCCACCACTCCTTCAAGGTCACCCTAGTAAGGACCATCCAGATTCGCCTAGGAGAAATGGAAAATGGCCACCAAAACTATGACCTCGTTCAATGCAACATGAGGCCGAATCGGGCCGATCCCAAAAGAGTGTAACCAAGGTAGAATTCAAGCGCATCCTCAGCTCCAACTTTGAACATTGGTGAAGAATCTCCGTTGATCTCAGCTTGTGGTAGTGTAGGCTCCATGCCAATTCTGAACTCTCATACTACTTGGATGGTAAAGATGATTCATGATGTGAGACATTGAGAGCCTGTAACGACCCAAATTTTTGAACATAGGAAATTCCAGTCATCGAGTCTATATAATCCGGTCAAATGTTAGTTGACCGGAAATGTAATAAGAAAAGTAAATCGGCCTTAAGATGAAATCAAGTTCGGCCCTTACATGATGAAAAGA